>JADBHU010000409.1:0-20294 GCA_017140155.1 Fusarium devonianum | reverse complement strand
GTTCGCTTATCGTCTACGTTACTTATAGCTTTATATATAAAGCCGATAATATTTAAGAATAATATTATTCCTAGACTAACGGTCTTAGGCCGCCGTCGGTCTTACTAATAGTCGGTCCTATAGTGATTGGTTAGTATGGGGTGAAAATGTGGGGTATACGTGATGTAAGCGCGAGGGTCGTAATAACGAGCCTCAAGCCGGCATAACAGCCTGAATCAGTCAACACCATCTCGCGAGGGTTAATACAGTCTCGTCGGGTTACGTAGCCTCAATTTCACAGCGTAATTAGGCTATAGAAAAGACATACGTAAATTTCATATTGCAATCCTATTAATAAGGCTACTTTTCATTGCAAAGGGCTACTTTCTATTGTATAGAGCTACTTAATATACGGTCTAAGAACCAAGACCTCAACATGTATCTCTTCCTACCTTTCTTCATCTAGTCTAGCAGCTTAGCGACTATTCCTTACAGAGCTAGAAAAGTAGGTCAAGAAGCTTGTAAATTCTATGGTTTTGTTAATCCAGGAAACAATGGGTTAACGTAATCACGGGAGATATAAAAGGACCCGGGAGTGAGCCAGATTGATAAGAGATTATTCCTACGACAGCTCACCATCCCCGCATAACAAACCTATCTTCAATGTCCGCGATCACGGTTGTGTCCTTTATCATTGTGGAAGCACCTTGTCTTTGAGAGAGCAACGAGCAGTTTAAACAGTCCGCGATTACGGCACGGCGCAAGATTCTGGAGCAAAATAGGGTCATCTTCAAGTCGACGCATGCCCAATTCTCGATCGCTATGCCTGTATTCTTATCCTCTCTAGCAACAGAGGCGATGGGTGGGTTAGATTAATATAGATCTATATTAATTTTAAACGTATTAAATTGGCAGATTCGCTCCGACGGGGGACTGTCACCCTCGAGACAACCCATCCGGCATCATATCGTTCGGTACAGCTGAAAATGCACGACTCCCACCGACCTAAAGTATCTATAAAGTCTAAAACTTGACAGACTTTGATTACCCAAGATTTGCAAGAGTTTGTGGAGAACAGGGTATGAGATCCCGAATAAGTCGCTGCGTCAACACCACAGGTCGACGTACACTCCCAGGCCAATTTTTCACGCGATGACTTTCTTTACCGTGGCAGTTATTCTGGAGGCTCGCGTTTCCCCAAAGCTCTCGCTGCTCATCTAGACGAGTATCTTCAGCCGTACAGTCCCGTCGCACCAGACACGGTCCGGACTGTTGGGGCTGGTACTGCAATGCACGATATTCTTGCATGGGCCGTTGCGGATCCAGGCGACGGTGTGCTCACCAGCAGACCAGTATACGGCCGCTTCGAGCTCGACTTTGGCAACAGGCCTCAGGTTAGAGTCGTCTATGCCGACACAGACGCCGAGAGTTCTTTCCAGGACGACGTTGTAGCTCGATTTGAGGATGCGTTGATAAGGTCCAAGGAAGCCAAGATGCTGTTGATAGCTAATCCGCACAATCCGCTTGGTAAGTCTCTTGCCTCGTATATTACAGCGTCTAACACCCTGTAGGAAAAGGTTATCCCCGCTCTACCCTCATCAAGCTTATGCAGTTCTGCCAAAAGCGTCAGCTTCATTTCATGAGCGATGAAATCTACGCCTGCTCCGTCTTCGACTTGGGCGAGCCCGCCGTCCCCTTCACTTCTGTTCTGTCCATCGACCCTACCAATGTCATTGACCCGGAGTTTCTTCATGTGACATATGGCCTCAGCAAAGGTTTTGGCGCCGCCGGCCTGCGTATCGGAGCAGTCATCACCCGAAGCAAACCAGTCCTACGCGCCATTGAAGCTGTTATGCGCTTCCACAACCCGTCTTGCGCCAGCCTTGCTATCGCGAGCGCTATACTCGAGGACAATCAGTGGTGTCGTGCTTTCATTGACAACTCTAAGGCCAAGATTGCTCAGGCGTACCAGCACGTCACTCGGGGGCTTACACACATCGGCGTGCGGTACTTGCCCAGGTGCAACGCGGGATTCTTTGTATGGATCGATCTGTCTCCTTATCTACCATCTGATCTAGATGGAGAGGCGAACTCAGAGTTTCCCCTGGCCAAGAAGCTCAAAAACGAGGGGATGTTCCTACACCCTAGAGAGGAGCACTCGCCCAAGCCCGGATGGTTTCGGTCGATATATACGCAGGACCCAGAGATCGTAACAGGGGGTTTGAACAGGTGAGCTTTCCCGACACTGGCAGTGGTTTGAGTTACTGACGGTACTCATGATCAAAAAGGCGATATCCTAGACAGTGTCTATGGCCAGCAGCGAGAAGCAGGCAAGACTTGTCAGGGAAGATCGTGTGTTGAAAATATCAAACAAATGAATACAGAGTCGGCTTTCATCGTGGGTACGGGAAGCTGGGATCCACAGTGTTGGTTGTACACGATGGCAGATTCAACGCCAAGACAAAAATCAAACGTGTTTTCAATAGCCCGTCACATGCATTTCAAAAGGTGCACCCAGTAGCTCAAGAGCTTGACATCCTATGGCTTATAGTCTACTGGCTCACAGCATCGTCAAACTTCTTGCCCGTCAACATAAGGAATGCTTCGCGGTAACGATCGGATGTGGCTTGGACGATATCCTCGGGGAGCGCCACGCCCTCCTTACCCTTGACTCCCTCCTTGATCAGCCAGTTTCGGATAAACTGCTTGTCGAAGCTGTCCTGATCACGGCCAGGCATATAGCCTGCTGCTGGCCAGAAGCGAGAGGAATCCGGGGTCAAGACCTCGTCGCAGAGGTAGATGTGTCCTTCTTGGTCCTTTGCGAATTCAAACTTGGTGTCGGCCAGGATGATGCCCCGCTCCTCAGCGTACTTTGAGGCTTCCACGTAAATCTTGAGCGATAGCTCCTTGACCCGGTCTGCTGTCTCGCGGTCACCAACCTCCTTCCAGGCATCGTCTGGGTGAATGTTCTCGTCGTGCTGTCCGGCTTCCGCCTTGGTACTAGGCGTCCACAGGGGCTCCTTGAACTTTTGTGCTTCTTCCATGCCTGGCTCAATCGAAATTCCGTGGACAGTTCCGCTCTTCCTGTACTCCTTGAGCGCACTTCCTGTGATGTACCCCCTCCTGTTGGTTTATTAATACAAGGTGAACTCTAGGGTCAGCCCTCACAAGACGTAGCCAAGACAAGCACTCCTGATCTCAAGGGGCTCAATGGAAATAACCTACACGATACTCTCCAAGGGAATCACAGTGAGTTTCTTCACTGTCATGGATCGCGCTTTGAGGACCTTGGCCTCCTCGGGAGTAGCACCATCAGGGATATCCAGGCTGACGAAATGGGTGCGCAAGTCGGGAATACGCTCCGTCAAGACCTTGAACCAGTGCGCCGAGAGCAGGGTCAAGATTTTGCCCTTGTCTGGAATGCCCGGAGACAAAACCACGTCGAAGGCGGAGACGCGGTCTGTTGCAGCAAATAGCAGGACATTTTCATCAGGCAGTGCGAAAAGGTCTCGGACCTTGCCCGAAGCAATCTTCTTGAAGGAAGGGAGGGAGATCTCGGTGACAGGAGCCATCTTGCAGTGGTGATCGACGTCGTTGCGGCAAAGAGGAGCTGTAAACCATCAAGTTCAGAAAAGATGGAGATGACGAAATGGTGAGGAGAAATTTTTAGCCGGCCAGTTTGAATGCAGCATCAAAGCTTCTCCACTGAGTCACAAGACGTGTCGTCGCCTTGCCTCCGAGTCTCGGGCTGAACCGCCCGTGAAGCGCAAGATGGCAATTCATTCTGGCGTATCCTGAATAAATGCGATTACTGCTATGACGCTGCGCACGCTTCTACAGGGGAAGAGAGATGAAATGCAAAATGATACAGTGTTTGAGATTTATTGGCACAGTGGACGACTCAAGCATCGACACCAGCTTCATCTGTGAATTCATCCACTGCTACCTTAGGTAAAACATATCGCATGTTAATAAGGTAGCCATATACCAATATATAGCTGATCTTCGGATGGGTATGTATAGAATACTTACGTGATAGGCCGCAAGTCTTCTCTCGTTGGTCGAGACCTTTTCTGCAATAACCCTTGTATTAAATTTCGTAGCTTCTACCGGACGACTTATTCAGGTACGGCTCAATACGAATCTTAGCTGGGATAACCGTCATTATAGAACTGTCGTATTACTTTACCAAACAAATCTGGCTGTAAATCATGAGCGAATATTGGGACAAAGGACAGTGGCTCTACCTTAGAAACAAGTAGGTCGTGTGCCGATATAGCGTGTCGTTGTTTTAGTTTGACCACGGCATACAACCCCAGGTTGCTGCCCTGTCCGCTATGCGTCGAAACAACATGCGAGAGTCTCCCTTCAATCACTGTTGCCATTCTAAAGCTTTGGCTGAAGCACATCCGAGATTGCGCATGGTCACTATCGGGAGGCCTATAATTCGTGATAAACTCCGAAAGCTACGTCAAAATCTACGACAAGTAGACTGTCCCGAGTCCAAGCTCTTTTAGCCAAAATGCATCTAATGAATTAGACTGAGGAAAACCTCTCACACGCTGACCCAGGCCGTGATGGAAGCTCTGCATTCTAGAAGCCTGTAATATCGTCTTAATGTTCTATCATTTGTATTGCTGATGATGTTTCATTATCGCTTAAACAGTATGTTCCGGCGAATAATCAAATAGATGTTTGCCAAGGAACTAGGCGACAGGGACAGCATCACCCAAGTCGACGCAGCCACAAATGATAACCATGCGGTATCACGGAGTCCTCTATCGCGTGAATGTGGGTATACCCCAAGCTTCTAATTGTGCGTACTTTGTACAAGGTAGCTAGACCCTGCTATTCATAGGTAAGTAGATATATGTCGTCATGAGACCGTTATCCGTTTTGAACCTCAGCAAACACCGGGTTTGCTGCGCGCATATCCTCGCCTTTAATCCGACCATCAACAAAATTATGAGAAGCATCGGCAAGATCTTGGTTTGAGAAGCTGGATGTAGCCTTGTTCGTTGGCCTCGCAATATGCCGCCGTACGATGGCAGGCCTCAAGGGGGAACAGGGCGTATCGTCCGTTGGCACAAAAAAGGCTTGGAGTTTGACAAAGGGATTGCCGACGGTCCGAGAGCTGATGCGACATGTCCATACCTAGGTACCTTATTGGTGGCTAAGGGGGTTTGTCGCATGTAAGCTAGAGGACTTGGGCTCCATTTACATCTATGAAAGCATTAACATTGTTTCCGCCAGCAAATTATATTCGTATCACTGTTGTTGACTTCTGATGGTCGTGGCCTCCGGGTTTCCAGCTATCTACTATTCAGGACATTGCCAACAGAATATTCATGGACTTCATTTGGGAAGCGTCCATCGGCTAGCGGCCCATCAGAGAGGAGAGTCATCGTTCATGGGGAGTACCGATATGCACTTATCGGTCGCCTCCACCAGCAGGGATCAGAGTGGCTCATCATCAACGTGGCGGACATCAAAGGGGCCGGTACGGTTATCAATACCTCCTACGAAGAGACCGCCATAAGCCGAGGGACAGCCGACGATGAGCGTGCGGCCGACCATGGCAAAGATCGAGTCAATGCTCAAGCTCCAATGGTTTATGACGATATATCGGCCGATTCGGAGAGTAGGTCCTTCTTGGCAGATTGCCCGATGGATCTTTGATGACGGGAACAGCCGTAATAACCATGCACTGCACTGTCGATTGGATCTCAAAACCGTTACCTCTCAGGGACCAGGAGGCCACGACATGGTTGACCCCCGGCTTGTCTCTCATCTCCATCAGGGCTGACACAAGTGGAGAAGGCGGCGATACGTTCCCAATACAGGCAATGGTTGGGCAATGATGGAGAGAAGAGGCTAGTCATGGTCGGGACTTGTCAGGCCGCGATCCGTGGCACCAGGCGGAATCAAAGCTCGGGCAGGGAACGTGAAATCCCAACTGCCAAGACTGATGATCAGCAGAGGATTTGGGGAGGGGTGATGGTATTTCTTTCAGGTGGAAATTACGCAGCATGCAGGAGAACCGAGCGATGAGATTACGGACCAGAGGGGAAGGGGGAGACGATGCCTCAGCAGGGCCTCGGGGTTTATTTTAGTTAATGAGTGGAGGGGAGGATAGCGCAGGCGTTACAGGAGGGGAGCTTCGAGTACTGGGGATATTAGATGCTGGGAGAAAAAGGAAGCCTGAGATGATAGTTGACCTCGAAACGACCTAGACCACTGGCACCTCATACCTTAACTGCGAGCCCAGCGGTACGTACCGTTTCATCCCGCCGCTGAGGTAGGCATAAACTTGTCATATGGAACCATCACCCTTCCCGTCCCGTCACTTCCTCCTCAGGACCCCTGCCCCTTGCAGGCTGTAACCACTAGAGTCTAGCGGCCGTCGCGGAAACCAATCACATACCGCCTCTGCGCTTCTCAACTGCCCTGGCGACAGTTGTTGCAGGCCCAGAACAAGCTGCGTGCATGCCCTGTGCCTGCGCCTACACGCCTTGCGCTTGTGCCTTCCGTTCTCAAAGAGTTGCCCTCCTCTCATGCTTTCCGCTCCCAGTCCCCGTCTCGCGTCACCCCTTCTTACCTTCCAAGGTTGCTTCAGCCGAGAGGAACTTTCAAGTTTGAACAAAGGCGCGGACAACTTAAGGCAGACCTGAGGTTCTCTTACCGGACACATCGTGTCGTCTTCTTTTGCTTCTTCTCCCTTTCCCCCCTCTTCGCGGTGCCGTCTTGAGCTTTGCATGTCTTGTCACTCCAGTATCGCATAGCTGACTTCAGCCCTACGCCAAACAGAACCAAAGCCACCAACGAATACTATCTGACCAACGCCATCAACTTCGCTGTGATGCCCGCTCGTCGCGGTCGCCCCAGGCCCCCCTCCTGTCTGTCCTTCTTCCTGGTCTCTCGGCCTCCACTGATCTAGTCCAGGGGCAGCGACGCTCAAGGGTGCCATCAACGCTGCCCGTGGATTCACGTTTGCGAAACTGGCCAGGAACAGGGACTGGACACTGTGAGGGTGAACAGCTCTGAGCTTACCGGATGCTAAACAAGTGTCGCGTTACATAACTTACAGCTGTATCCGTCGCGGGAGATGCGCGATCGGCCTGGCTGGATTCCATTCCCCCTCGTCTCATCGCCGCGGCAGGCAAACACCTGATCACCGCCACTCCATAGTTTTCCGCGGCGTTAGGCTCCTCGCCTCTGTTCTCCCCGACACCGTCACAGCCCTAACCGAACTGCTCAGGAGTCAGAGGTACTAGGCTGACCCACTTCCGGTCGGCGACTCCTGCGTTCGCTTGCCCGCTTCCCGACGCCGCTTCCGCCGCCGGCAAAAGCCACCCGTCAACGCAGCTCAAGACTAGGTCGAGCCTAGATCTCGCGGCACCGGGGTCCAGTTCCACAAGGATCTGATAAGCATTCCCAAGTACCGCAGTACTTGAATCGCCGGCACTTGCGATTCGGAGTACCTTCGCCATCCGGCCACCATGGACGGCCCGGCTGCCGCAACGGGCCCGAATCCCACTGGCCACGGCCCGGACGGTACTGGCTCAGCCGCAGCCGCTGTCGGAGATGCCACGGGGACAGATTCCTCCACCTCAAACATTAAGCGAAGAGCTCCGATCGCTTGTCGTCGGTGAGTTCGCTGATGCTGTTGACGTTAATTGATATGTACTGACTATTATTGTAGCTGTCGCCGGATGAGAAGTAAATGCGTCCACGACCACGCACAACCCCCATGTAAAGCCTGCCTCGAAGCTGGTCTCGGCGCTGAGGACTGGTGAGTTGCGCCCATGTTTGTCACGCAGGCTTTGCTAAAACACTACCCAGCATATTCCCCGTTCGAGGACAACCAGACAATGATCGCGAGTTCCGACATCCTCGCATGAGGGCCGAGAAGACAGCCCGGCGCGACCCCGCCAAAGTGCGGCGTGAGATCCTCGATACTCCCTTACGGCTTGCCGACAAACTTAGTGACGAATGGGAGCGTTTGCCTCCACTCCCAGACATTATCGATGGTGTCAATCGGTTCACGCAACACTACTTTCAACTCGGCTTTATTCCCAAGCACCAGTTCCCCGAGCGTCTGCTCAGAGACTGTCGGTCGGTGAATGTCTTTCTCGTCATCAGTATCCTCAGCATCTCAGCCCGGCTAAGTCCCTCCCTTGCCGCTCGCTATGGCTCAGGACTCAAGGCGGCGGAATTTTTCATGGAGCGGGCCGCAAACACTGCATACGGTGAGCTCTATCAAGAGCCCACATTGGAAAGATGCCAAGCCTTTTATCTGTTAAGCATCGCCCAGCAGGGAAGTGGATTGAGGAACAAGAGTTATGTGAGTAATGGCGGCTCGGGTCTGTCTATCTAGTGCTAATTCTTTTACAGATCAATATGGGAGTCTCTATGCGGATGGCGTCTTTGATGCAACTTCATCGAGAAGAGACGTACAATGTCCAAAATCCATCTCCCGATGTAATCATCCGGGCTGAGTCTGCTCGTAGAACTCTGGTAAGTCTGCCTTGGTTGCAGCGAGCGCCGAAACTTACTGAGAAGGATAGTGGATGCTTCATAGTCAGGATCAGCTACATTCGGGCCCGTACTCGCCCGTATCTCTTGCTACCTCGGATATCACGGCTCTTCTTCCTTGTGATGAGCACGACTTCGCCACTGGACGAGAGCCGCCATCGCGGGCCGCCATTGAGGGGTCTCCACCCGCTGTCGAAAACCCAGCTCTTATATCTGATCCTAGACGTTCTTTGTTCGCGTCCTTGATACAGGCTCATCAATTCTGGGGGATTGTCAGTCGCCGTGCCGTCAAACTTGCCCGAAGCTCTTCTCCTTGGGACTTGAATAGCGAGTTTGCCTGCGCCCTGAAAAAGTTGCACGATTGGGAGAGTGGTTTACCCCAGGAACATCTTTGGAGCCACTATACCTTCAAAGATTACAAGGCCAACGGGCAGGATCTGGTAAGTCTGTAACCCTCGTTTGAGATGGACTGCTAACCTCACAGGCGTACCTTGGCGTGACAATGATTCCTCGTCTCTGCAATATTGTTCTCCGCCGGCCGTACCTGATGGAGTAAGTTGTTACTGCTCGCGATAAGGCAGTGCTAACCTGTCTAGCATCTTAACCGTCACCTCCCAGGATGAGCAAAGGCAGGAGTTTTTTACCAATATTTCATATGAGCTCTTTTTCAATGTTCGCCGTCTCTTTGATCAAATTGACGCCCAGTTCACCGGTCGTTCTCCCGATGAGAGTGTTGGGGCGCAGATGGCCGCTTTCTGTGTGTATAGCTGTGGTCTGTTCTCGACCTATCTATGCCGGTATCCCAACAGTGAGAACACCGCCTGTCCTTGGGTTCCGTATAGATAGCTAACTATTTTCAGTCTGCCCCGATCTCAGCATCAGCCGCGACGGCCCCATGATGCTCCAGCGCACCCTCTCCATCCTCATGGAGTGCAAAGAGGTCTGGCCCCTTGCATCCCGCTGGGTCGATGCCCTCGAGCGTTTCGCCCGAGATCCCACCGGTTCCCTCACAGCCGAGGGTGGCATGGCGGATGGGAAGGATATCATCCCTAACCCCGTTGCCGTTCCTTCTTCTGCCAACTCCGTGTCATCTGGTACATCGCCTGCTTCGTCTATATACGCTCGTCCTGGTGTCGCTCTTGACACAAGCTCGTCTCTCCAAACTGCATCCTCTCATGATATCATGACACCTTTACCCACACCTACCACTCAAATGTTTTCCTCCCATTTCCCTCCTCATCAAACTCAACAGCCACCGCATGCGCAGCACCCGCACGTGCACCGACAAGCCCAACAAGCATCTGCAATGCCGAATCCTCCCGCTTTTGCATCACATGAGCTTCCTCTCCAACTATATATGCCTCCAGGCAACTCGGCTGGCCTTAATATGCTTATGGAGCCCTTCAATGCCCAGAGCGCTATCCCGGACTACACAATAACACCAGACGACAATTCTGACCAGGCAGCAGCCATCGCCGCAGCCGCCAGTGTGACGCCAGTACCCTTCTATCCATCGGCGGACGGTTATGAAGGAGAGCTACGGTTCTACATGGATGGACCCCGAGACTGGATGTCGTCGGGTGGCGTTTTCGACGGTTACAACTGAATAGTCCTACATTATCTCGGTTTGTTTTTCTTCATATATACACATTTGCACGTTGCGGTTTTTGGGTGGCATATCTCGAGTTCATGTTTGTGTGGATGGGTACCACGAGGGTCATTTGTAATTTCAGCGTGGCGAATTTGAGAAGGCGGTTTGAATGGGCATGAAAAGCCATGTTCAGCCTGTGTTCGGGTTGGTTGCTCTCTCACATGGATATTATGGAGCCACGAATGTCAAGGACTTGTCACGTTTCGCAAGGTCATCGGTTTCTCGAAACACGGCTTGCACAGCCAGCGGTTGACAGACTACCGACAGCTACAAACGACGATGAGTTCACTTGATACTCTGGTCCAACAGTGTTTGGTTTCAACATATCTTTTCGTTCAGCTCTAAATGGTCCCCTACACGCTCCGAGTTTGCAGTCGTCCACACCTCCTCAAAGTCCCACGAGTTCCTCACACGCGGGTTGTCCGAGTACGCCGTCTCCAGCCTTCCCGATCACTTGAAAGGGAATCCAAGACAGACTCCATGGGGCCAAAACAACCAAGATTACAAAGACAAAAAGAACCGGCCGCCTTGACTCCCCTATCCTCTACATGAATTTTGGGTCGCCGCCGCTGTTCATCTACGCGGGGCATACATGACTTCTCTATTCCTTCGTTGCATCTCTGGGGGTGATTGTGATGTGTAGTGTGTAGTGTGTAGTGATTGTGGGAATGGGATGGGATGGGGGATTGAATACATCGTGTAACGATGGATATGCCAGGTGAAGGGTCATGATGGGGTATTGGATTATTGTAGTGTCATATGGGGATCTATATACATGCAATGGTCGTGGGGATCGTGTTATGAGGGGGAAGGGGAAGGGCATATCTTTCTTGCGGCGGTTATCGCTCGCCATTTGAGACCAAATGTCGTGACACTAGATCAGTTCTGGGCCATGACAGTCTGAGAACCGCCCAGCTGGCGCTTGACCTGCTCGCGGGCCCACCGGGCAGTCTCAATAGTTCGAGGCTGGAACTCCCGGTTTGTCTTGGTCTCCTTGATCATAGCCGTGAGCCAATCCTGTCGGAATGCATCAACCAGCTCGCCGTTGGGGTAGGCGTCAGCAAGATCGCTACTTATGTTAGTATGCTTCAGTTGGCCAGTTCGAAGAGACTTACCCAATAACACCCATGGCAGCCCGCATCAAGGACTCGCTGCGGTTCATGTCATTGGCAATGAGACCGAGGAGCTGGAAGATCGCAGGCACGTATTGTTGCAGGGCTTGGGCTACATCGAATTAGTACGGCAAAAGAAGTCAAGATATAAGAAAAAGCTTACTCTTCTGACTCGACTTCATGGCACCAATAATGCCACCCCATGCGTCCATAATACCCTCACGCAGAGAGATGACATAGTCAAACATCTCGTAGGGACCTTCGGGCGAAGCAGTGACGGTTGAGGCCTGCTCAAGAACCTGAGCAACCACGGACAGGTAGGTCTCAAAGTGGCCGGTGATGGCACCAGCGATATCGCCAAAACACTGGAGAATCGCGGGCTTGAATTGGTTGGCAAGGGTGGTGCTCTATGAGATATTAGTCCCGTCCTACAAGGAGATTGATGATGAGCTTACCCTGAGGTTGTTAAGGAGGTAGTTCATGAAGTTGTCGCAGTATGGCTGGCTGCGCTCACCCAAGGATCGAGTAATGTCGCTAACCAGGCCAATAGCCATGGAACACAGACTGGGTTCATCTTGGTTTCCGAGAGCGTTGTAAAGGAAGGGAGCAAATGCATCCATGTACTTGACAAAGTCCTCCTCCATTGCGGTGGAGAGGGCACTAATGGTGGCAAAGGCGGCATCAGGGACGCTTGACTTGCCGCCGACGCTATTGAGGATCTGGAGCAGGATCTGCATGATGCGATCTCCCTGGGGAATGATCTCCTTATCGAGGCGGGAGATGATGGCCTGAAGAACGGTGCACAGGCTGTTCTGCATTTCCTCAAGAGTGATCTTATCCTCAACACTCACAACCTGGTTCTGCAGAGGGACGGTCTCCTCAAGTCGCTTGATAATGACATCTGAGAGAGAGGCAATAGGCTGCAGGCTCTCGGAAGCAGCATTTTGCACGAAAACATTGAGGACTTCGTAAGCAGCGGTTCGCACCGATGTTTCGGCATCTGTACGGGCAGTCACATCTAGAAGAGAAGTGACAGCCTGGTTGAAATGCGGGGTGATGGAGTTGGTGGCAGCGCCGAGGTCGCCGGCAAAGCGCTCAGCCAGATTCATCAGCGCCCAACAGCAAGAAGGAGCCATCTTGGCGTTGCTAAGGAGACCCTTGAATAAAGACTCAATAAGGGTCGGCAACTGGGACTGGGGGTCAATGGCCTCGGAGCATGCCTCGGTAATTCGGCCGAGGGCGTAGGCAGTCGAGTCTTTGACATGCAGAGATGAATCCTCCATCATAGTAATAAGAATGGGCAATGCCTGCTTGACGATGGGGTCCAAGACCTTCTCATCGGGGCCCTCCATGATGGCACCGAAAGCGGAGACAGCGGCATCTCGGTTGTGCCAGTCTTCATGGCGAAGGTTGGCCTCGACGAACTGCAGCACGGGACTGATGATGGTCGCACCAACAGCCTGGGCGTACAGCTGCAGGCACTGGTAGGAAGCGCGGGCCAAGTTGTACTCATCGTCAGTGGCGTCCTCATCCTGCTTGGTAAGGAGAAGCAGGAGAACTGGCACGACCTCGTTCGCAGCGACGCGGGCAAAATTGTAGAACGGGCGCATCTGATCGGAGCTCTCGACCTGAGCGTTGTCGTCCTCGATAGAGATCTCCTCCTCGCACACGGTGCTCCAGAATTCGACAGCGAGCTTAGCAACATCCTCATCCTCAGACTTCATACCAAGAATGGTGAGGCCAAACAAGGCCTTCTCCATGTAGAAGCGCATGTTGTCGTAGTAGAGGGCCATGATTCGGTTCAGGCAGCCGAAGGCGCCCTGCTGTATCCGAGAATCATCGGCCTGAGTGGCCTCGCAGACGACCTGCATAATGTAGTTTCGCTCGCCTTCATGCTTGAAGTTGTTGCCAACAAACTCAAGCGAGTCACCGAGGGCGGTGATGGCGGCAAGGCGAACCTCGCCATTGGTTTCCTCCTTTCGGGCACCCTGAACAACGGCGGTCAGGATAGCGTTTGAGTGTGACACAAGGGCCATGCGCAGCTCCGAGTCGGAGCTCTCGCAGATATAACCAATGGTGGTTAGTGAAGACTGCTTCTGGTGATCGGCACCCTCGCTGACATTCTTGACCAGGAAGGGCAAGAGGTCACTCCACTGGCCACGGGGCAGCTCGATGGCGGCGATAGAGGAGATGACCTGGGCAGCAGCAGCGCCGGCCTGGGTATTGGTGGAGCTCAGGGTCTGGAGGGTCAGCTCCTTGACCCGGTTCTTGGTCTCGTCGTCTGTTTGTTGCAGCCATTTTGCTTGCAGTTCTTGGTGGCGAGCAAAATCTCGGGTTGTAAAGGCGTTTTTGAGGGCAATACCGGCGGCGGCTCGGATGGCACCATCTGCTGAGTCGTTTGCCAGTTCTTGAACGAGGGTTGCAAGGTACAGGGGCTATCGAAGTCGTCAGCCAAGGCCAGGGGAAAGGGGGGTCAGAGGTATCATACAAAATTGCTGTCGGCAGCTTGGGTGAGTTGTTGCTCGGCAGCATTTCGCAAGTTGGCGTCTGGTCTAGAGTTAGCATACGATTCTCGCCGACCGAAAGACATGGAAGGCATCAATCGGCGGGGAAAGGCGTGAAAAACTGACCAGGCGACAGCGAGTTCGCGAGCACCTGGTTGATCTCTGAGCTCGACATTGTGGCTGTTTAGAAGCGTCTCGTCATGCGGTTTCAACAGACGTCGAGGGCGGGCGAGGCGCAAGAGGGCGGCGGGACGGAAGAAGAGGGAAAAAAAGAGGCCTTGATAAGGCGCACGTGTCGACAAGTTTGACGGATGAGAGAGAACTGAACGAGGCGGAGAGGCGGGGGGTTTTTTCCACGACGGGGGGGCTCAGGCCAGGAGAGGAAAAGAACGGGTATGAGAGTCCCCAAGGGTTGGAAAGTGATTAAGGATCAAACGGGAATTCCGCAGCCAAAAATCCTCGGAGGTCCGTTTGGCGCTTGAAGAGAATATGCTTGATCTTAGGAAGCAAGATGCCGAGAGAAAGAGACAAAGAAGTTGACAGATGTTGTATGAAAAGAATTATTGTTGTGGGAGCGAGAGCTTTTGGTCCCAAGAGGGCGATTGATGACAATCGGCAGCAACGACTGAGGCCCGCACCTGCGTATCTACTTAGTTCACTAAGGTACCGCCACTCGGAGCGGGACTGTTGCGCACTGTGTGCTAACTGTGCTGCTCGGGAACAACCCGTCGCCTTGGCCAAGGTAACAGTGAGTAAGGTAGGGAGTGTCAAGGCTTGTTAAGATATAACCGTAGAGTTCGAGGAAACGCCTACAGAACTTAGAGTTTGCTGTGGTCCTTTCTATCACTTTAGGTTGTCATCGCCATCAAGCAGCTTTCTGCGTCACAGTAGTGCCTTAGACTCGCCGTGCCCCTGCGCTGGAACCCCTCCATAGCCAAGGGACGGCCAGACCCGACAATTTCACAGCAAATCAGAGCCCTCGGCAGAACTTCGCTTAATGCTCCTGTCTTGACCGCACTGTACGTTCACAGTGCCCGGCGGTCGACAACGGGAATTGGCACCACCCAAGGCAAGGTAGCTTCTACGACCGTAGCTCCAACGTTCACATGGAAGGAACCAAGTGCCAGCTTTCCATCAATGTCAACCGCACTTATCAGTACTAGTAATTAATGTTCTCCTTAACTTGGAACCTAAAATGCAGTACAAACTCATCATCCTCCAAGGACACCTCACGAACCACCTTCGCTTCTTTCTCAGGGTTGTCTCGTCCCCTGTTGACTTGTGCTGACCCTCTTCTAACCCATTCCCGTTGTTTGTATTGATTCCCTTTCATTAAGTAAATAAATCTCCCTGGGCGATTGTCCGTGACCCCACTCTTCCACGGCAACCACCGCCACAACACCGCCGGACCTTGCCATGATGGGCCACCTCATTAAAGAAAACCACGATGGTCACTTTCAGGCCGGAGACAAGACGAAGCTGACCGCTCTAATTCGATTTCAATTTGGCTACTGCTGGGTGGGTTCAGTCTGGGGAGCTCACAATTTGTGCCCAACTAAATTGCACCTCATGACTAGAGGGGTTCCGCCGCCGTGATATCTTCCACTTTTTTGCGCCTACAGCTCTCATGCAAGCCTCCGATCTTCGACTTTTGTATGTCTCTTACATGCCGGTTGCCTTCTCTTCCAGTATGCTCACAATGTTTGAGCCTCCGTTGGCATCCTTGGCACCATTTACACCAATGGTGCTGTTCAGCTCCAGTGCTGGAGCTTCAGCAGCGTCTGCCGACACTGGTTTAGCAACAAAGGGGCTGCCGGGACGGCTGGTGGCGAACTGTTACGATCACAGTCAGTAGATGAAACAACTCTGGGGGAGGATTTCGCGTACGTTACTCGCAGCACTCAGCATGGCAATCAGAGAGCTCTGGACCACATCCTCGTGGATGCCCACACCCCATACGCGCTGCTTGCCCTCGTTCGTTGTGCACTCGATATAGGTGGCAGCCTTGACATCGCGACCCTCACCAATGGCGTGTTCTTTGTAGTCTCGCACGTCCAGATTCACACCAACATTCCGCAGAGCATTAGCCAGGCTGGAGATGGGACCGTTGCCCCGGCCTCGCAGCTTGAACTCCTTACCATCGACAGCCACCACACCCTCAAAGATCCGCATCAGGTTCTTGGTATCCTGAGTCTTACCCGGAGCCGGAGGCGCGGGCGATACTGATCGGTCAGCGGCAATGCTGTAGTCAAGGAGAGTGAAGCGCGGGTTGGCGTTGAGGTAGTAGGTCTGCTCAAATAGTTCTGTGATCTCATGTGACAGGAGCTCTCGGCCCAGCTGATCAGCCTTGTTCTGGACAACACTTGAGAAAGCGACTTGCAGCCCACGAGGCAGATCCAGTGCAAGCTTTCGGAGGATGATCCAGGCAGCACCACCCTTGCCGCTCTGTGAGTTGACGCGGATGACCGCCTCGTAAGTGCGGCCAATGTCTGCGGGGTCCAGGGGAAGATAGGGGACCTGCCAGCGGTCTTCGGAAGTCTTGCCACTCTTTTCACGCACCTGGAAACCCTTCTTGATGGCATCCTGATGCGATCCGCTGAAAGCGCATACCACGAGAGAGCCACCATAGGGGGCACGCGGGTGGATGGGGATCTTATTGCAGATCTCCACAACATCAATAATCTTCTCCAGATCGGAAAAGTCAATGTTGGGGTGGATGCCCTGTGTATACAGGTTCAGACCCAGGGTCACCAGGTCAACGTTGCCGGTACGCTCGCCATTTCCAAACAGGCAACCCTCGACTCGGTCGGCACCAGCCATCTGAGCCAGCTCAGCGGCGGCGACGGCGCAGCCTCGGTCGTTGTGAGGGTGCAGGGAGACACAGATCTTTTCGCGCTCGGTGACGTTGCGGCAGAAGTACTCGATCTGGTCCGCATACACGTTGGGGGTCGACATCTCAACGGTGGCGGGGAGGTTGAAGATGATGGGGTTCTCGACCGAGGGCTCCCAGGCGGCCTTTACGGCCTCGCAGACCTTGATGACGAACTCGGGCGAGGAGTCGGAAAAGGTCTCGGGGCTGAACTCGAACGCCCATTCGGTGCCCTGCTGCGTGGGGTCGTCCTTGGTCAGGGAGCGCACCAGCTTGGCGCAGCGTGCGGCCAGCTCAAGGGTCTCCTCCTCGGAGAAGTTGAACACGATGCGGCGGAAACACTCGCTTGTTGCAAGGTAGACGTGGATGATGGCCTTCTTGGCACCCTTCATGGACTCAACGGTGCGCTTGATGAGGTCTTCACGACAGGGTGAAAGGACCTGAAGCCAGCAGTCGTCGGGGACAGTACCAGGAGTCTCGATCAGGCGGCGGGTAAAGTCAAAGTCTGTCTGTGAAGCCGAAGGGAACGACACCTCGATCTCCTTGTAGCCGAGCTCGGCCAGCATCTTGAAGTATCGCCATTTCTCGTCGCCGTTCTATGCTTTGTTAGACAACCGGAGCTGCAAGTTTGGAAGTTTTTCTTGGCGCACCATGGGATCAACCAGACTCTGGTTGCCGTCGCGAAGATCGGTGGACAGCCATCGCGGGGCTTTATTCAGGACCTTGGAGGGCCATTGTCGGTTGGGGAGGTCGAGGGGAGGAAAGGGCTTGTATTTCTTGGAGGGATCTTTGAGCCTGTCCGAGCCACAGTCAGTACAATTGAGTCAAAACCGGCTTGGGAACCCATGAAGCCATCATGGACAATCGCGTAGGAGTAGTACTCACATCACCATCTTGATTCAATGCGGGGCAGACACTCGATGGCGTCAGGCGGTAGTTGGTGCTAAGGGTGTTGGATTGGGGAACTCAGGAAAGAGGAACTACTTCCTTAAAATACAGCAGCAGGAATCAAGTATTCCAAGCAAGAAGGTCGTCACAGAACAAATGTGAATGCTTGAGTCACACTTTTGCGCTGCACAGTGGAATCGCTCTTCCGAAGCCGCCCTCTGCCCCAGCCCGCTCCCACAATTTCTTTCCCCTCGCTCCGCACATGGCCCACAAAGTGGGGCACCCGTTCCTCTCACCTTACAGGCCTTTCCATCAAGCGCGCCCTTATTAGGTAGGCTGTGCCTCTCCTCAGGCCTTTGTTAGACTGTGCCCCTCCTCATGCCAGGCGCAGATTCGGCGGGGTAGGGCTGCCACGGCTTAGCCGACCGGGTTTTGTCGGTCGTAAATGAGGTCACTGCCAATGTCGGCGTCTCCACGTCCGACACTGCCTCCTCAAAAGCACCAGGAATCAGCTCGGCTCCGCGTTCGAAGAGCAGTCACATTTGGCGACAAGGTTACGGATCAGGGGCTCAAGGTAATTGAATTTTCTTGTCATAAATTCGTAAATGTGCGTATCGACTAAACAAACATCTACACATGTTTCCATCCGTTGTATGTGATTTCGTAAAAGCCGTACACCCAAGAGTAACCCACCTGGGCTGAGGCCACGGCTCGCCAACTGTAGTGCCCATTATCCAAAGCCCACCCGTCCATCAACATGTCCGTGCTGTAGTTCCCAAGGTATCCGTAACTCAATAGGCTGTTGTCCTTCTAAATGAAAACGTGACCGGGCCTGACAACGCCAACGTAGCAAAGCAGCCTTTATCGCAGGTAGCCTCGAGGAGGGCGGCTATCGTATATCACCTCACGCTCCACCACATCATCCCATCGGCCATGGTGATGATGACGGTCACGGTCACGAGTGCGCTCCCAGTCGACTTGGTATTCTCTCTCCCATTCGAGTTCTCGTGCTCGCTGCTTCCTCGCTCGCCGGATCTCATCGGAAACGTCGACCAAGTGAAGAACATCGTCCTGTGATTTGGTCAGTGTCGCGTCCAAGGAGTTTTGTCAAGGTATCAATCGGGAAGAACTCACATATTTGAGATAGTCCATGATGTAGAAGAACTCCTTCGTCTCCTCATAGTCGTATCCCGCCTCCTCGATGGCTTCACGCAGAACCAGATCCTTCGTAACCTCAGTCCACATGTCCTTGGGCGGGGGTGGGGGCGGAGGAGCTGGCCGGGTAACACGATCTCGAGTTCGCTCAATGTCAATTTCCCTCTCGCGGTCGTAGACCGACACGCTCAGCCGGTCCCGGGTTGGGGGAGGGGAAGGCTCCTTGGGAGGAGGCAGAGCAGGCGCAGGCGCAGGTGCAGGACTTGGTGCACCGTCCCTCTCGGGGATGAACTTGCTTCGCCTGGCGCCGCTGTACCGTGCCCAGGTGGTGTCTGTGCTGCCACCGCCGATGCCATCCATGCGGATGCGCTCAGTGCCTGGGGGAACATCTACAAGGGTCCAATCCTTGGTCGCGCCGCCCCAAGCCTCGCCCATGTGGCCACGGGAATCAATCTTGCTGGTGAGATAATCACCCTCCTCGTCGACGCCGTTGGGTGTAGGCAGCGGGGCAGCGGATTGCGCGCGGCGTCGCTGGGTGGTGTCGCTCTCTCGTCGGACCACAAGCTCATCGTCGTGGTAGTGAGATCGTCGCTCACGGCTCTGTGACCGAGTGCGTGATGAGCGCGAGATATCTACCTCCGTCTTGTTCCTAGACAAGGAGATATCAATATCCGTCTCGCGCTCTCGCACCCGAGAAGGAGCACGCGGCTTGGGCGGAGGCGGAGGAGGGGTCGGAGGCTTCGCCCTGATCATTCCTGCTCAAGTCAGTTTCTGACCATGTCAAACAGGCACAGCATGCTTACCATGGTCAATATCTCGGTAGTGAGTAATGACCTCCCTCTCAATCGTCGGTCCCCGAATCTTTTCTGGCGGAGGAGGCGGTGGAGTACGAGGCTTTGGTGCTGGAGGAGGAGAAGGAACCCTTTCACGCTCGATGATGCGGGTGCGGATTCGTTCGCGCTCTTCCACAGGAGGAGAGGGAGAAGGAGACGGCGACTTCTTGGGCCGCTCGACATATCTCACGACGCGCGCGGGTGAGGGGGCTCTCTTTGGTGGCGGCTGAGAGGGCTCCCTAACCCGTTCTCGTTCAAAGACTCTGGTACGAGAGCGTTCATGCTCGTGTTCATGGTCATGGTGGTGGTGGTCAGAAGGAGAGACACTGCGCGGTCTTCGAATGATGCGCTCCTCTCTGACGCGGACCGGGCTAGGGCTCCTGGGTCGGTGGCGATCAACAGTCTCGACCTGGCGCTGGCGGAGGACCATGGGGCCGGCTTCGTTTCGGCGGCCATCCTCCCGCAGAAAGGCGGGAGTGCGGGATTCCTCTCGGGGAGGGGGGCTGATGGTCACTGTGCGGCGGCGATAGTCGGTCTCGTTGACGTCGGGAGCAGAACGTCGAGGAGCCGGGTAGTAGTCCCGTTCCTCGAAGTCGGTAGCTCTAACTCGAGACATTCTATGTGGGTGAGAAGTCGACTTTTTTTAAAATTTTAATCAGAGAAAAGAAGTATCCAGTTGTTCAGGTTTGTAGGGGCGCTATAACGAGCGCTGGCATATAATGAATGGCACGAGGCCGAGTTTCCAGTGGTGGGTGGTGGGTGGTGGGT
>JADBHU010000406.1:0-35375 GCA_017140155.1 Fusarium devonianum | reverse complement strand
GAACATGGCGGCTGGTGGGAGAGGGAGGAGGGGATGAATTGGGGCGGTTTGGGCGAAGGGAGTGATGGAGTTTCGGCTGTGGTCGTCAAGCTCGATAACTCGGAGGTTGTTGCTCTCGGCAATTTTCGGGCGTTGGATGCCTGACGCCCGGCAAGGCATCCACTTTTAGGATTACATAAGAACCGAACTGGCCTGGGGAATACATCAGACGTGCATCAGGGCCTCAATGATCTTTAAAAGAACGGAATCCAATGAAAAGAGCCTGCATTTTCACTCGAAGTCTCGTCCTAGGCAGACGAAAAATACATGCTCTTTTGCGAGACCCTACGTATTGCGTGGAACTCGTATCTCGTCTCGTCTTGACGGACGTCATCCAGCATCGTTATCGTCGTACAATTCAAACAAGCTCCCTATCCTCCAAAAGTCCTATTCCGAACGCCTGAAAACTCCTGAATTCCCAAGCCTTATGCATGGTTTTACCTCCCCCTCAAGTGCCTCCTTCAGTCGCTCTTAAGCATGCTGTCGACGAGATCTCCCAAAGGACCCCAGTAGTCTCTGCCGCTTGCCAGGT
Organism: Fusarium devonianum; assembly: GCA_017140155.1. Classification (NCBI taxonomy): domain Eukaryota; kingdom Fungi; phylum Ascomycota; class Sordariomycetes; order Hypocreales; family Nectriaceae; genus Fusarium; species Fusarium devonianum. Next base: position 34,804 of record JADBHU010000406.1, on the reverse strand, counting down.
CGTGCTCGTCGACAAAGAGCACGTACTGCTTGAAGCTTGTGTTTAGGTGCGGCTCCAGACCGAGCTCCCGGATGACGGGATAGTGGTGGCAGTAGATGTGCGCGTAGACACGGTACATGCGCTTGAAGATCTGGCGGACCAGCGCCGGGAAGGACTTGGGGAATGGAACACCTGAGCAGATTCGTCAGCTAATACGCTTTGGGGTGCTTGAGGAATACCGACCGATTTTGCTGGGCAAAACTTGTTCGTTGTCGATATTCGACTGCACCCATGTCATGAGCTGCTCAATGTACGCTGGAGCCGGCATCTTGGTTGGGCGCTTGTAGTTCTCGTTATCCTGCCAGAGGTACTCGAATCTAGGTTCTGTCAGCTCCGTGCATAGCTATACCGAGCTAGACTGCTCCGCCGGGTGATCCCTACTCGTCGGTTGCCTTCATCTCGGGGCACGATTGTGGCGAACAGAATTCGGTGATGGCTCCGTAGAGGAGGTTGATCTGGTTGTAGAAATCCACCACTAGCAGCCGCTCGTTAACCAGTCGTGTCGTAAGATCGGTTGCCGTGCAAACTCACTGTTCACAGCCAACCACTCGTTCTCATCCTCGCCTTCGGGGAGCTTGACAACCTTGCGCAGGCTGCCACCGCCAAGGGTGACTTCGGCATACTGTCGCAGCTGATAGCTGGCCGCGCCGCCCTTGCCCGCGCGGGGGCGGAACTGGTTTCTCGTCCGTTGGTTTCTATCAATCACGGTGGCCGGGTCAGCAAGAGTCAACTCGGCCACGGGGGGTACGAGTTCTGCGGAGAGGGAGATGGGGATGATGGTTGTCTCCATCTGGTGCATCGTCGAAAGTGACTTGGGGCTCAGGTATCGAAACATGGTGGCAGTATGCGGGGAAGCTGAGGCGTCCATGGCTGCTGGAAGGAGGAACTAACACCGTGTTCAAGAATTGAGCCATCGTGGACGGCGACGTCGAAGTCGAGGTTTGATACGGATGCGATGCTGCATTCCAGCAGTTAGCGGGGCAATCAGCGGTATTTGGGGGGAGACGAACGAGGCAGGCTGATGAGACAAGGACCTGCTGATCTTGTGCCTTGCGTCTCGGCACTGAGAAAGGGATGTGAGATATTATCGAATATTCACTGCTGAGTCTGTTTTTCGCGTGTTGTCGAGGTTGCAAAAAGGTATGGCCGAAAGCTTAAGTTGTTATCGGAGGCTGGCAGGGGTTGGACAATGATGGCGTAGGGAGGGAGGTTTTAGGAGACCAAGCCTGTTGTTTACCCCATTTCCTGATTGGTGCCGTTGCTACGGAGCGTTCGCACCTGCAAGGTGTGCCCCGCTAGGAGAGCTTTTAATATACTTTCCTTGAACCTCACCACAACAGCCAACGCCCGCTAATAACAAGATATCTATAGCTTATGGCCGCCAGCTAAGATCGCCTGCGCACAAAAGGGGAGATGTTTACCACACGTCATAGGAGGAACTTGGTGTATCTTTTTGGTTCTGGCCGGCGTGTTGCAGGGGACAAGTCCAGGAGGGATACGGTAGCGTGTCAACCGTGAGGAAATGAAGGCGTACTCTGGGTGTTATTGATGCTCTGATATCGTTATTATGGTCAACTGCACACACTGAACGCCAAGTGGCGCCCGCGTTGATAACAAGAAAAAGGGGGGGACAACGGTTGAGCAAAACACCAAATGCTTGAACCGGTAATCAACAGCTGCAGCCGCGAATAGTTTGCGCCCTATTAGCCCACCGTCAGTATCTAGGTATTTCCTTAACCAGCTACCTCACCCGCTCAGACGTCTGGGTGCTTATGTAGTAGCTCTTTCAAACGAATAGTGCCCCTAAGTCGCATGAGTTGCCTTCTCTTTCCGTTACCATCTACCCATGTGCCCCCTTCCTTGTCCCCTGCCTCGGCCTCGGCCACCACCTCTCCCTCGGCCTCTACCTCCGCCTCTGCCTCCGCCTCTACCCCCGCCTCCGCCTCCGCCTCTGCCTCCACTGAATCCACGTCTTTCAGATTCAGGCGGACCCTGTGCCCTTCTCTCTTGCCTCTCCTCCTCGCTCGCATCCCACAAGTTCGAGAGGCCGACGAGCTGACAGAAAGCTACAGTTTGTGGGTTCGTGTATTCCTCGGGCTGCTCATTGACAATTTCTGGAGTTCCAAAAACGTATGGCGGAGCAGTGATCTCAAAGTTGTTTGGTACATCTAACTTGCCAGACTTGACAATGTTATCCTCAACCCATTTTTGTTCATTCTCAATGAGTGGCAGGTAATGCTCCTCGCCCAAGTCAGGTGGAGTCGTTGCGTTTCGATCGCCAACGACCAGGGAATCATGAAATACTCGGGTGATAGCAAGCCACTCTGGGTCGTACTGCAGTCTGTACCGAGGCGAGTCCTGTGCGGGTGGGTATTCCGAGCTTGTCTCTGGGTTGAAAGGCTGCATCTCGCAGAGTTGGAGAAAGTGCCGGCCAGGGAGACATTTGTCTAGGGCAAGGAAACGAACCTCCTGGTTTGAAATGCCAGGAGGTACTGGCTGACCTGGAGTCTTTTTTGGTTGTGGGCGAGCAAACGACGCTGGCAGCTGTGCTCTTATTTCATCAGGGACCTCACCCGACCCTTGCTCCGCCGCTTCCTTTTTCGTGGTACTATGCCCTTTGACATCTTCCGCGTCCTCGTCGTCCAGGTCAAGGTCGATTTCGTCAGGGTTTGTATCCTTGGGTTGAGTAGCCACCGGAGCAAGACCTTCATTGTTTGGTTCTGCTTGACGCCCTTGTGCATCATCATAGGTCTTGAGTGCACCAAATTTGACATGCATATGAGCGGAAAACCAATGGGGCGGTCGTAAGCGGTCAATGACATACTCGGCAGCCACGTTACCAAGTGTACCATCTTTTGATTCTCTTCGGAACGCAGGCTTCTTTCTGAACAGCCACTCCTGGTCACCATGCTTCTCGATAGCACGAGGCCAGTCGTGACTGAGGCCAATGTCTACTTGCGTCCGCACCTGTAGCAGCTTGCGCACATCAAACTCCCGCACGTGATACCACGATTTGACGTCGTCATCGTTGAAGGGAAGCCTCTCGTGGTGTGGCTTGCGGTAATCGAAGCCCTTCCAGATGCCAGATAGACCGGCAATCCGTAGCGGGCCCAGGCGCAAAACATTGGCGGCACCGAGATAGTAGATGTTGGGTGCGACCCATCCGCCGTAGTAAAGTTCCCATAGGTGGGAACTAGCCTCATGGTTACCAGCGATAAATATGGTAAGATAGGGCGCCTTGCGCTCCCCAGAGTAGTACTCGGGAAAGTCACCCAGGTGGCGATATTTGACAGGGCAAGACATGACACTCAAGTCTGCAGCATTTCGCACAGCCTAGGACATACGGTAAGTTCCACAACGTTGCGTTTATACTGAGTCCGATTTAGAGGGTTGAAATACCTGAAAGTCGCCGCCGATGATGAGAACGTCGACCCCATCCCACCCACGATGCTTGCACGACTCGGCCACAGAAGCGTAGATGGCGTTGAGCTTGGCATGACCCTACGCCACGATGCATGTCAGTATTTGCATGCAAATAGAATCCAGAGCTACTACTCACGCAGCCTTCAACCGCGACACGGACGCCGTGCGATTCAAAGGTGTTGGCGGCCATTTTGTCGTGATGCGGATTGTATGTAGTTGGTAGGTGGAGGTTGGTTGAGTGGGTGCCTAGGCAAGAAGCTTACATTTACCAGGAGCGGACACCTTCAGCAAGGAAAAAGGCAGCAGCAGCAGCCTTTGATTTCCCCTTCGCTTCGCCATTGACTGGAGGATCCAGTTCCCATATTCCTTGAATTTACGGAGGTATAAAGCTCACTGTTTGGCATTTAGGTGCACTATGTAGCAGGTAGATCGATCTCATTTAATCTTGTAATTCATGTTTCTAACCTAACGGCACTGGATAAGTCGACTCATTGAGACCTGCGGCCAGGAGCATCCTCACAAATACCACTATTGACAACCGACATCACAAACAAATGACCTAAGAAGTCTTAGATGTTGCCCTTCAGAAAAAGCGAAAGCTCAATGCGTCAACTGAGTCACGCAGAGTGAGAGGGTTACTTCAATCTTCCATCTCTAATAGACGTTCGACCCACGGAGGAGCAGAAGAGAAGAACGCATATGCTGAGATGGTGGTGTCTAGGCACGTTTGTGTTGCCCTTAACAAGTCGCCAGACTCATAGGAACATCATAAGATATCATATTCCAGCTTGGCATGAGGTGGTCGCCTCAAATCGTAAGTTCATCATTGATTTTCATAACCAAGACGCAGTCGTCTGCCGGCCATCGCCAGATCTAGTCTGCTAGAAAATAGCAAAACCAACGGTTTCCTTACCGTGGCAACTCCATGAACTCCGTATCATGTTTTCCTTAGTTGACAGCCAGTGAAATAGATGTTGTGAGAAGTGAAGACAAGGCCAGAGAACAGATGCAGCCCGTCGGAAACCGGTACAGAGATACATCCGTCCGTCTCACTTCATGCTCATGTTCGCCCTGGCTGGTATTAGTATCAACGCGTTCTTCTGGATCAGTGCGGCTGGACTGCATACTGGTCCAGGCCCAGGTAATCTGCTGCGGCCAACAGCTCGAGGCAGAGCTCAACCGGGATGTCCATATCAGGCACATCCTCGCTGTTCCGGTAGCGGTACCAGTAGTGAAAATACTCGACGACCTTGTCCAGGACCATGGCACTGTTATTGCGGCCATCCATCAGCGTCTTGCTCTTCTAGGTTCGACGTATATCCAGCAGAGATTGAGCGAGGCGAGGCCGGGGCGTTTGTGGTCAGGTCAAGTGTAGCGAGCAATCAGGCAGCCCAACTGAGAGGATTCCCAGCCGTTCTGTCAAAGAACGTTTTCGTGAATTCTGTCATCAATCCACAGAGCAAACCGCAGCCACCCACGGCCGAGGCCTCCTGGGGTCTCGGGGGTGGGGGTTGTAGCCAGCAATTGAACTTGGCAGCTTGTTCATGGTTGACCTACCTCATCTCCTGGAAGACACAACGAGCTTCCTTGGCCTCGGCGAATTGGCTCCTCACGTCGAGCATGCCCTTGATGATGGGGCTGACCAGAGCAGCGTCACGCAGGACGACAAATTCAAAGCCATCGCCAGAGACGAGGGTAATGTACTTGCTGGGTGCTTGAACGTCCATGCTGTCTCAAGTATCCTCGGTTGATCTGGAGATTCGAGTCTTTGTTTGGGCAGCTGTGATGTAGAAGAGAAGAGAAGAGAAAAGAAAACGCCCTGCAGAAGGACTCGTGAGAGAAGTGCATTGGCGTGGAACGCGTCCTGGCAAATCACCTGGTGCGACCAGGACAAAGGAAATTTTCTTTGTGGGCGCGCCCGTGCACGGGCCACTCTAACTGACGCTGCCTTCCCTTCCTCCACTTTTGATCCAAGTTGGAGTTGGACCTTGCGCGGGAACAAAACTTGGAAGGACTCCAAGCCGTTGCCCCGTCAACATGTTTTACTCGGGTGACTTAACTAGCGGCGCAACAAAGCCACCCTTGGGGCGTCCGAGTTGGCTCACATAGTCCTTCCGCCCGTTCGACTTGAGCGAGTAGTCCAAACTTGCAGCAAACATCACATCTTCAACTCGAGCATTCTTCAACCTCAACCCGCTGTCTTCCCTCTTCCTCTTTCTTAGTATCGACCTCAGTCCAAGGCTACGTCCGCCCGTATCTTAGATCTCCCCTCATCTCACGTTTATCTCATCGGCCGGTCCATTGTCACCCCCGCATCACAACCACAAGCCGACTTCTTGATCCCCTCCTTGCTTTGAAGCTCTGCTTCGATTAAATCCACAGTCGCGACAACGGGCTTCCCTCTCGTCTGCCGTTTTACCCGATTCCGTCAACGCAGATAGCTAAGGCATTTCTCCCCAGGATTGACGCCTAGGAAGCAATCCGGCGCATATCTTTCGAGAACACGCCTTGCGCTCAAGCATGGCATCATCGTACCAATATCGCAACTCATACTTCGATACCCACGAGCAACCCCAACGTCAACAGCGTACCCGCTCCAGCGAGGGCACCGTCAGCACCACTATGAGCTCGTCGACGGGCCGCGAGTCGGCAGCGACTCACGTCACAGAAGCACCTACCTACTCCAAGAAGATTGTCGTTGTGGGCGATGGCGGCTGCGGCAAGACCTGCCTTCTTATCAGTTACAGCCAAGGATATTTCCCAGAGGTGAGCAACGTCCAAGATGCGTCGCGCTACCAAACAGCAGTACTAAAACAGGAGTCCTCTAGAAATACGTGCCAACTGTCTTCGAAAACTACATCACCTACCCTATCCATCCGCCCACCGGTAAGACTGTGGAGCTTGCGTTGTGGGATACCGCCGGCCAAGAAGAATACGACCGTCTCCGACCGCTCTCATACCCCGAGACAGACCTCATCTTTGTGTGCTTCGCCATCGACTGCCCAAACTCTCTCGACAATGTGCTCGACAAGGTATGAACTCCTGACTCCGTCCCTCTAGAGGCGTTTCTGACCATCTTGCGATAGTGGTACCCTGAGGTTCTACACTTTTGCCCATACACCCCTCTTGTTCTTGTCGGGCTCAAATCAGATCTCCGCTACAAGAAGACTTGTATCGACATGCTCAAGACTCAAGGACTGACGCCCGTTACTACTGAGCAAGGCATGGCTGTTTCCAAGAAAATGAACGCACAGTACATGGAGTGCAGCAGCAAGGAGATGCGTGGCGTCGATGAGATCTTTGAACAGGCTATCAATACTGTTGTTGCCAATGACCGGAAAACAGTCGAGGCTTCAGCAGCCGCTTCAAGCTCAGCCAAAGAGGGAAGGTCATCACTCCCTGGGGTGGGGCCCGTTAAGAGGAAGAAGAGAAAGTGTCAATTCCTCTAAGGCGCCGACGCCCAGGGAATGTCGTCCTGGATTGATGAGCCCCTTCCCATTCGCCGTTGTCTTTCCATTCCTTGGCCTATATCCTCCGGGAGAGAGAAAGTCAAGAGTGATGGAGATGAGGCTAACAGAAGGCGGGCGAGCATCAAAAGAGTGGTAATGACCAATGCATGAAGACTGTTTCTCATAACGATTGCACTTTATTCTATCTTCTTTTCCGTTTCTTTGCTGTTTTAACATTGACAAGGTGGTCTGCCCGGGAGCATGCCAACAGGATGAGCTCACCATTACCGTGTCGCGCTCCCTTGATTGGCTGGGAGATGCATCTCGCTGGCGTAGAGGACATAGTAAGGACTGGACTACATTGTATGGCATGGCACGGTACATGGGAGGAAGCGCACGCATAGGGTTTTGTAATGATTTAGAAGTTTAGGAAAGAAGAATTACCGCAGACTTTTGTTTGTACTCGGTTGGTTTCTTGACTGAGCTTTCAAGGCGAATGAATGGATGCCTCTTGCGGGGCGTTGACGCCTTTGCATTCTGGTGTTTGTATGAATCGTTAGATTGGCCAGCAGGGGTGTCGTCACATACAGGACATCTGAAATGCCTTCACCTATTCGAACTTTCGTCCTTGCCTTATTTTTCGTCTCAATGTGACGTCTAAAGGCTTTTCAAGCCTGGCGGCATCATATAGAGACGACCGCATCGACGACGCCAACCTGTGCGTAGTAATACACTCTCTCAAACATCTTCATTGGGTATATCCCGGAATGTCCGAGATCAAAAGTAGTACAATATCCTCCAAGGTCATGGAACACAGGCGATTCCTTTCAGTCCGCTCTTGACCCTCCTGCTTCTGTTATACACGTCTTCATTTTATGTACAAGTATTCCGACTCTTTGAACTTTTTTTCTGTCCGAGCATCTAAAGCCCGCCCGCCATTGCAACTGAAACAACCATCATGAGAGGAGCATTATACACTTTAGCCAACGCCAACCGACAGCCCATAATATTACACGCGATTGCGGCTCGGAGATGTGGCATCCCCGGTATTAGAGTAGAGTAGCTTATTTGTTCTTGACGACACCGACCTTGGCGGCGCGCAGCACCCGGCCGTTGAGCTTGAAACCCTTCTGCTGGACGAAAAAGACGGTGTTATCCTCCTTATCGGGCTGTGGGGTCATGAATGTGGCCTCGTGCTCGTTGGGGTTGAACTTGTCGCCCTCGGGGCTCATGCGCTCGAGGCCGTGCTTTTTGAGGGTGCTCATGAGGATATCCTCGGTCATCCTGAGACCTTCGTACAGGTTGGCGAGATCCTGCAGGTGCTCGGGGCGGTCCTCGGCCTCGAGCTTCTCTGTGGGAACCATTGACAGGGCGCGGTCCAGGTTGTCGACGCTGTCGACAAGATCCTTTGCGAATTTCTGGATGGCGAAGTCGCGGGCGGTCTTGACCTCGCGCTGGGTGCGCTCTTGGAGATTGCGGAAGTCGGCGACGGTACGGAGGCACTTGTCCTGCCCAATGGTCAGTATATCAAAACCAGCATAGCACCCGTGAATGACCACGAACCTTCCAGTCCCGGGCCTCTGTCTCCTTAGCCTCGAGGGATTTCTTAAGCTCGGCGACGGCATCGCTTTCGCCATTGGCACCCTTCTCCTCCGTCTTGGCCTCCTCAGCAGGTTTGGCGTCAGACTCCTTGGCATCGCTGTACCATCTTCTCACGGCAGGCTGGGCGGCTTTGAGTGTAAAGGCGGGTGCCGATTGGAATTGCGACTGGATGAAGGGCCGGGGGACAGCGGCTCGGGGGGCGGAGCGCAGGGCGCGGGAAGAAGCAGTGACAGCCTGGCGGAACATGGCGAGATATGCGAGGGTATTAATTAAGATATAAGAGAGAGGGAGCGTGGAGGAGAGGTTCGTCTGAAAGAGGCTGGGACACTTTAAGTAGCGGCTGTAATATCAGGAAGTTGTATCTCCGAAGTTAGGACTGAAATTTTAAAGCTCTCGGCACGATCAAAGGGTCGCGCCGGCTACGGTTCCGGGGAAGCTTCCAGCAAGGTACGTAGAGGCGGATCAACAAAAGCCCGCCATAGCTGCCGTCTTGCGGCGTTGGGCCAATCACCGCTCGGGAAAGAGGTGACCCAAGTCCCACTGTTTGCACCAGCCTACGTCGTGCTCTGGCAACCTGGAGGCGAGGCTAGCTAGCTATTGCTTCAGTCTGCCTCATCCATCGGAATAATCTCCATCTCGACGACAAGCATTACGCCTTCACCCGCTTTGCCCGCACCCTGACGTCTCCTAAGCGCCTTCGCCGTGCATAACTCATCAAGACCGACTCTTCTACCCACACGCGCAGACACACTATTGCCATAATGGCGGCGGCCGAATCGGCGAGGGTCCAGGAAGCACAGAAGCTCGCCAAGTCAGACCCCCGAAAGGCTGAGGCTATCTACAAGGACATCGTCTCCAAGGCACCCAGCGCGAATTCCGATGCCGCCTCTCGCGAGTATGAGACTGCCCTGATAAGCTTGGGCGAGCTATACCGAGATGAGAAGTGCGCGATACCCTCCTGGAGCCTCATGCCTTCACCCCGCTAACGACGACTGCAGGAAGACACAGGAGCTGGTGGACCTAGTCAAGGAGAGCCGATCAGTATTTTCATCTTTCGCAAAGGCCAAGTCTGCAAAGCTGGGTATGTTGCAACACTGAGATGCGGCAGTGTCTTTGTATCGCCAGCTAACTTGGTGACGTAGTCCGTCAACTACTTGACCTCTTCAAAGACATCCCTGACAGCACCGATACCGAGATCGCCGTCACCAAGGACTGCATAGAATGGGCCACCGCCGAGCGTCGTGCCTTCCAGCGTCAGGACCTCGAGGTCCGCCTCGTGGCCCTTCAGATGGCCAAGCAAGCCTACTACGACTCCCTCGGCCTCATCAACAACCTGCTCCGCGAGCTCAAGCGTCTCGACGATAAGCTCCGCCTCGTTGAAGTCCAGCTCCTCGAATCGAGAGTTTACCACGCCCTCGGCAACATTCCCAAGGCCCGCGCTGCCTTGACTAGCGCGCGTACGAGCGCTGCCAGTGTTTATACCCCGCCGATGCTACAGGCCAACCTCGACATGCAGAGTGGCATGCTGCACGCCGAGGACAAGGACTTCAACACGGCCTTCTCTTACTTCATCGAGGCTCTCGATGGCTACCACTCCCAGGATGAAAGTACCAAAGCTCAGGCCGCTCTCCAATACATGCTCCTCTGCAAGATCATGCTCAACCTTGTCGACGATGTCAACAACCTCATGACATCCAAGCAGGCCCTCAAGTACGCCGGCAAGAACCTCGAGGCCATGAAGGCCATCGCCCGCGCCCACTCGAATCGATCATTGGAGGAGTACGAGCGCGCCCTGTCTTCTTACCGCTACGAGCTCGGCAGCGACGCCTTTATCCGCAACCACCTCCGCCGCCTCTACGATGCCATGCTCGAGCAGAACCTTATCAAGGTCATCGAGCCATTCTCGCGCGTCGAGATCGATCACATCGCCAAGATGGTCGGCCTCGACACCCAGCAGGTCGAGCGAAAACTGTCCCAGATGATCCTCGACAAGGTCATCATTGGTGTTCTGGACCAGGGCGCCGGCTGCCTCATCATCTTTGACGAGACACATCGGGATGAGTCGTACGACGCGGCTCTGTCGACAATCGACAAGCTGAGCGGTGTGGTGGATGTACTGTACACGAACCAGGCGTCTATGCTTGAGTAAGGTATATGAAAGGCAAACTGGGGCGACGGGAGCGCGTCGCGGTATTGTAATATTTTCACAGTAGACTAGGCGTTTCAAGAGGGAACAGAACCGTCTTCTTTGCTGAGCAAACTTCTATCGCTAGTTACTCGTTCATGTGCGTTCGTGCAGCTATGTCTGTGACTAAATCCTATAAACTAGATCATGCAGAAGTTCGATGCAAAAGGAATATGTGTGTGCGCGCGTTGTATGCAATGCAATCAACCATACAAATTGGTATCTCCAAAGAAAACTCGTACAAACGCCTCATGCATGCTGAGTATACAATACTTCGTAATGGGCTTGATCCAAATCATGATCGTCTTCGTATACAGTCGGTAACCGTTTCAGTGAAACATAACTCGCGCAGATCTATCATCCACGCCTCGACTTCGTCTTTCTTCTCCAAGAATCAGAGCAAACAGCCTCTTCGCCAACGCGGCCTCATCCCAGCCGCCCACTTGAGCCTTGAACGCGTCAACGCAGTCCAAGTGCCAGCGCTCTATGGTCATGGCCTTGCCCTGGCTCTTTACTGTCTTGCCGAGGTATTTGTCCGAGTAACGCTCGTAGTCATCATGGTACGGACCCTGACGCCGAAGTTGGAGCAGCTCATCTAGAAGGAGCCAGTGTTGTCTGGTCCATACGGTCTTGGATAGCGACTCAGGCCTCGAAGGCTTTGCAGGAGAGAGAGCATTGGACATTGTGACAGCGGGAGTGACGTTGTTCTCCTTGTCAGCCGTCTGCCTCGGCCTTGGCCCCAGCTGCAGGCGTTGGGCAGTGGCACTAGATTGAGATGCTGCCGAAGAATTGGAAAATCGGCGCTGGTGTCGAGCCTTGGCCTGTTCAACGGGGGACAGGACACTGCTGGTGAACTCAACTACCCGGCCAGGGGTATGCGGCTTGAGCGGCGAGCGAAGGCTGGACTTTGTGGGAGACGCATTCTTGGGTGGTAGCGGCCTGAGCAACGGCCGCGAAGGCTCAGGTGAGTCCTCGTTCGCATCGGAAGTTTCCTGCTGCCACCTCTGAATGTCTGCGTGAGAAAGCTGCATGCGTGGTGGGGTGGGCGCTGCAGAAGCCGGTGCAATGGGTGCAACGGGTTGAGTAGAGGTCCTGAAGAAGGATTGTCTGGGCTGTTTGGGTTGCGGTGTGAAGTTCATTTTCTGTGCTACCGGGGGCATCTGGGAACCGTCTGGCTCTTCTGGGCCACCCTTCTCCAAAGCCTCTGGCGTTGACACGCCGGGCTCTTCTTGCCTCGATATCGGCCTAGCAGCGCGGACAGGTGAGAATAGGGCAGTCTTTGGTTCTGTCCGAGCCTGCAACTCCCTCTGCGGCACCTGTGGGAACATGGAACTTGTTGGTAGTACAGCCTCCTCCTCAACAGGTTCTGGCTCGGTTGGCCGTGACCCAGAGACCGAAAACCTCTTGGCAGGCAAGAATTTATCAGCCAGCATGCCAGGTATAGCTGCTGGTGAAGAGAAGAAGCTGGACAGATCAAACCGACTAGCCTTGTTTGCGGACTCGGGAGCCTTGTCCTGTTGCTGAGCATTGTCTTTCTGAGCAAGTAGCGAATACTCTTCAGTTTGAGACGGCTCTGGCGCAGCAGCGTCCGTGCCGTGTGCGTCTGATGCTTGCTCCTCGTCGGGCTGGGTTCTCCTCGAAGCTTCATCTGTACCGCGCCGCGATCCGGCTTCAGCTTGCTTCGTCCAAGGGCTAGGCAGGGCACTGCGCCTATAAGTGGTGGCACCAGCCGCCCTTTCTTCGGGTTGTTGCCGCGGAGCTGAGCGAGGGGCCTCCCGCTCCGCTTCCAACTCCCAAATGTCCATCTCGTCGTCACCACCATCTTCAGACTCATCATCGGCATCATCCGCTGCTCCATCTAGCTGACCATGCGAAATCGATGCATCTATCGCACTCCCAGTTCGTGGCCGCGCAAGATCTTCAAGTGGAATGTCGCCACGAAGGTTGTCGCTGATAGGACCTTCGTTTGCCATCCAGCTCATCTCGTCCTCGCTATGAGGCTGAAAACGTATAGAACTCGGCGCAGATTCCCTGGACAGTGACCGAGTTCGTCGTGGTGAAGGTTCTCCACTCTTCTCAAGAGCTTCCATAAAGCTGACTTGGCCCGTGTGCCTCGTGTCTGAGCCAAAAGGGTCTTCGTATGCGTCGTTCACTGGAGGGATCTGTTCGACCGCTGGGAAAGCTGAAGACCTCCACGGGCTATTGCTTCTGCGATGGGAGAATTGCGTCTCCCTGGGTTCCAGTTCCCTACTAGCAGAGCTCCTAAAGGGACTTCGTAGTCGATGCTCACGTGCCTCGGGCGACGGAGGATCAGATGTGACGCTTTGCAGAGCACGTCCTGCGCGTACAATCGGGGATAGTTGAGGCCGCAAGACCTTCTCTGATACTGCTTCCGGCAGTGGTGACTGGAGATCCTGAAGTGGAGATGTCATCTGGTTAAGTGGAGTGACTTCAGAATGATGAGATTCTTGGTCCAAGGGCAGTCTAGATGGCTTGGGTTCGATGATTTCCGGCAACTCTTCGAGCTCGTCAGGAAAGTCCTCGACCGGCCCGTCCGTCATGAGTTCCTCGACGTGATCATCCACAGCCTGCTCAACGCCATCTTCCCTGGGCTGCTCAATAGTACCGGCTACTGGCTGCTCGACAGCGTCGTGCACAACCTCCTCCACCATGTCTGGTACAGAATGAGGTTCAGTAGAGGTAACTTCAGGCGACGGTACCAATGGCGATGAACCTCTGTATGAGGCGGATCTGCTGGGTGCTGTCGATGCTTGCATCGACTTCTCAGGGCTATCATCTGCAACCTCAATCTGAGGAGGTGTATCGTCAGGAGTAGGAAGACGGCCTGCATCGGATCGAGAAACGGCGCTTACATTAGAAGCTGTTGCTGGACCGGTCTGTTCTGCTTGTTCATCCGCCTGCTCCGCCTCCTCTGCCTCCTCTGCCTCCTCTGCCTCCTCTGCCTCCTCTGCCTCCTCTGCCTCTTCTGCCTCTTCTGCCTCTTCTGCCTCGTCTTCAGGCTGAGGCGAGCTTCTATCAATCATCTCCACATCTTCTACCTCTGGTGGTTCAAATCTAGCAGCGCCACGAGGTCGTCGAGGAGTCGCAGCTTCTAGTACGTCTCCAGGGATGTCGGAGAACGAATCGTCATATAAATTAGTCTCTTCATTAACTTGATGAGCCGATGGATCTTGCTGCTCGGAGACAAGGGATATTTCATGCTGTTCAGAAACATCCAGCTCAGGATCGGCAATTTCTCGTGCATTCAGCTTCAAAACCTGGTGGCGCAAGGGAGAAGAGCCCATTCTTCTCGGACTTCGAAGCCATCGTTGGGAAAGGTCGCGATTCGGTGAAAAAGTCAGAGGGGGGCGGATAGTAGATTGCCGCAGCTCTTCCTGCGGCTGGGATAGATCAACAGGCAATGGCTCAGGGGCTTCGGTGGTATCCGGATTTGAGTTTGGCCTGTCGCGTTCTTGTAAAGATTGTCGTAGTGATTCCAAGGTATTATTGATGATCATGCTGGTTTCTTCGCCGATATCGTTTACGGTGTGTTCTCGGAAAGAACTGCGCAGACTCGCCTGTAGCGACGGTAGGGAATCCATAAAAATCATACTAAAGTCTTCTCCCGCTGCAACAGTGTCGTCGTTGATGGGTTGAGCTTCACTCTGAGCCTCGTCCGCGGAGGAGACATCGCTACCAGCTGGCGCGAGATATCCGTAGTCACCAAACTCTGAGGTTTCCGGCTCCTGCTCGTGATCCGATACCGAAGGTGCAGGCGCAGCTTGCGCTGTCCGGCTTACAGGCCGCGGAGTTGGCTCATCGCCCAAAGTGGCCATCCAGATATCCGAGTCGGCATCTGATTGTGGCTCAGGCGCAGTCTCAACAGAACGTTGATTCGTCTGTAACTGCCCCTCGGCTTCCGAAGGTGTTACTATAAGGGTCATCTCGTTGTCGGCTTGAGAATCGTCGGCGCGAAAAGACGGCAGCTCAGCAGCCTCATTGGTAAGTTCCAAAAAGTCTACCGGCGCAAGTGCCTGGCGTCGCTGTCCTTGGGTTGCCGCAGAAGCAACACCTCGATTCGGTTCTACACCTATGTCACTCGATGGCTCAACAGCGCGGTTCTTGGGTGGCCGGCCCCTTCTCTTGGATCCGGGCGTGGGTTGCGCGCTGGACACTCCAGGGCCCTCTGGTTCTGTAGACTTCGTCGTTCGCGCTCGCCGTGGAGTTCTACTGATGGGTGTTCCGGATTTCCTCTTCTTCCCTGCGCCAGGTAGCGGTGTGCCGTTCGTTTTTCGTGGCCGGCCTCTCTTCTTGGGCGTCGCGTTTGAGTCGACAGCTTCCTCCTCGATGGCCTTCTTCAGCGGCACAGTCGTCGTTGTCGCCATCTCTCTTCGGCGCGACAGAGGTAGCAAGGGACTCGAGGTCTGGAATAATTTTCGTCGCGCGCTTCCCGGCCCCGCCGTCGCGCTTGGCTCTTCCGTCTCGACCGTAACCAGCAGTCTTTGAGGCGCCTGGTTGTCGCCAACCTCGAGTTCGAACATTTGCTTCCTAGGTGAGGGGGCCACAGACGAGAATCGGGCAGAGCGCTGGCTGCTTCGCGTTACGCGGCGCGTTGACGATGGCAGGATCACGGTCGAGTCGATGGTATCGTTAAGGGGATCAGGCGACGACATGATATCTGCGCTGGGCGTGGCCATATTGGCAACAGAGTGCCAGCGGACGCTGAAGTTATGGGGATCGTGATCGGACTTTCTGCGCCGCGGCATTGGCGAACAGTGCTAGTATCATTCAGACATTGACGATGGAATGCGCCCGACAGAACGGAAGTGCGTGTGCGTGCAAGGATGAGGCGTGGCGGTGGATTTGTTTACTTAGGCCTGGATGGAGCCTAGCGTCGGCACTCGCTCCGCAATTTTTGTTTCTCCCTGGGCCCGAGAAAAGAAATCCGGCTCTCACCACAATGCCCCCATTAGGCATAGTGCCGGTTTCCGGAAAGATAAGGTAAGGGCTCTTCCACATTGGTAGGTACGCAACGCAGGTAGGTACGCAGCAATACCCCTCGTCACATGCTGCTAGCCAACAAGGGGACGCTGGTCTCGCTTTCAGATGCGGAACAGTGGCCCATCCTAGGCAAGTTTACTCGGCATCACCACCCGACCTCGGTATTTCTAGGAGGGAGCACCTTCGAGTCAAGTCTGCCGATCCCGAGATAGACGCCATTTAGCTGCTAACGTTAGATCAGGCGGGTTTTACTGGGCGGGCCATCTTGTTTAAATCGGGCACGGCCCCGCGAAACTGTTCCCTTCCCCAGGTTTTCATATTCATTCCTTGTATCAATTGTATTCTTGCTGCTTTGCCTCGTCAAGCTTCAATCCACGTTCAAGTTCAACATCCTGTCCACTCCCTTGTTCTCCGCTCAAGTACAACCTCGAACGCCCATCATGTCCGACAACGCCGAGAAGGAGACCACTCCCCTCGTCGATACGCCTGAGAAGGTCGAGGTCACGGTTGAGCCCGTTGTGGTCTCTGAAAAGGCCGCCATCCCCCAGAATGACAACGTCGCCCACGCGCTGGCCGGTGCCGGAGGTGGTCTTCTGTCCATGATCCTGACGTAAGGGCTATATCCTCCATCCCGGGTCGCCACCGTCGCGCTGACAGAACCACAGCTACCCCCTCATCACCCTCTCCACGCGCGCCCAGGTCGAGTCCAAGAAGGCCGAGACCAACTTCAGCGAGGCCGTGGGCAACATCATTGCCCGCGAGGGCATCTCGGGCCTCTACTCCGGCATTAACTCGGCCCTCTTCGGCATCAGCGTCACCAACTTTGTCTACTACTACTGGTACGAATGGACCCGTACTTTCTTCGAGAAGGCCGCTGCCAAGGCCGGGCGCGCCAGCCAGAAGCTCACCACCGTCGAGTCCATGATGGCTGGTGCCCTTGCCGGTTCCGCCACCGTCATCATCACCAACCCCATCTGGGTCGTCAACACTCGTGTCACCACCCGCACCCAGGAGAAGAAGAAGAGTGACGTTGAAGCCGGCGGTGCGAAGCCGGTCAAGCCTCCCAGCACGATTGGCACTCTGCTGCAGCTCCTCAAGAATGAGGGCCCCCAGGCTCTGTTCTCCGGTGTCATGCCGGCCCTGGTCCTCGTTATCAACCCCATTCTTCAGTACACTCTGTTCGAGCAGCTGAAGAATGCCGTCGAGAAGCGGCGCAAGGTGACCCCTGCCATTGCCTTCTTCCTGGGAGCCCTGGGCAAGCTGTTCGCGACGGCCATCACCTACCCCTACATCACTGTCAAGAGTCAGATGCACGTCCACACCGAGGGCAAGAAGGAGGGTTCTCTCGCGGCCCTCGCTCGCATTGTGAGGGAGAGTGGCTACTCGGGCCTTTACAGAGGTGAGCAGCCAAAACTAACCGTCTCTTCATGCAGCATGGCGCTAACGATAAGAAATAGGTATCGGTCCCAAGATCGTCCAGAGTGTGCTCACTGCGGCTCTTCTGTTCGCCTTCAAGGACGTGCTCTATGAGCAAACTGTCCGTCTCCGCATGGCTCAAGCTGCTCGCCGACGTGTTATCGTTTGAGCACTTGATGGCCTTGAGCTAGCTCAAGCGTCGGCTCCACCTTGGCGCTCATTTGGGCCCAATTGTTGCCAGATAACTCTACCAATTTGTGTAGAAATCTCAACCTGCCAATGCAATAACCGGTGAGACTGCATTGGCAAACCAAGTTACACGTATATTTGACACGATGACAACGGCGTTGCATTTGGTTTTTTTCTTTCTTTTTTGTTACTTGATGGATAGTCCAAGTTATATGTCCTGTTGTCTAGATCAGGGTTGGCAATGGAATTGATGGAATGGGGAGCCAACTCTCATCTGGATACCCAAATGTACCACTGTACCTATGCACACGCTCTAGAATTTACCCCGTTTATCCTTCATCTCGTCTGGCATCCTGATGGATGCAGCTAACCTAGGCAGAGAGTATCCGAGGAACGATCCACCAATCATGATAGCATTTATCCGGTGTCGGCACTTCGGCCTTGATCTTCAAGTCACCAGTTTCCTCCTTTTTCTTCATAGCCTTTTGCATCGTCGAGATTGCAATTCCAGTGGCGATGCAAGACTTGAGAGCGTTCTTCTTGGATGTGACCCAGCGATCGTGAGAGCCGACAGAGAATGAATCCTCAGGAGAGAACTTGCTGAGGACCTCGAAGCCCCTCTTGGCACCCATAAGAGCCCTTTCTGCGTATTCGAGGATTTCTGGCGACGACACCTCAGACTGTGTAGTCCCCTGTGAAAACTCTTGGAAACTGGGGAGTGTCGGTATACCAATGGCCGCAAAGGGTCGCATGCGAAGATCGTAGCGAAGTTCGTCGTTGCTGTAGGGTCTCGGCGGAACCTTGACGAGCTTGAATCGTGCAAGAACCGTGTAGAGGCATGACAACGCATCCGACAGCTCCCATGTCACGGCGGCGTCGAGCAGCATCAGTCGGGTAAAGGCCAGAGATCGCTCCAGTTGACCGCCAACTGCGGGATCTGAGGGGCGAGGGTGGGTACGTGACTCTTCAACCTTTCGGATGATAAAGGACTTGATCCTCTCTGTGTGCTGGACTCTCCACTTGGCAAGGTAGTTAAGGTACCAGTACATTCCCGCCAGTTCATCTTGCTGGTATACCTCCAATTCGAAGCCAAGTTGCACGATCCATTCCATCTGCCGCATTTTGTAAAGGTACGTCCAAGATGATAAAGGAAGTGAGTATGTCTCGACAGCAATGCCGTCTCTACCCGGTGCCTGCTTCATCGGCCGCTCTTTGTTCTTAGTCTGGATGATTTGGTCAATCTCCTCTGCATCAACCTGGAGGTTCTCCCAGTCGCGGATAATGTGGCAGAGTGTGCGTCGTACACGGCACCGGTTCTGGCAAAATGTTCGAAGCACGTCTAAGAATGGCTGAGCCGCCCTTTGTCGGAAGAGCTCCATCTGCTGGGCCATGATAAACCGAGGATCCTGGGTGAACTCAATCTCATCGTTACCGCGGTCGAGTTGTGGACTTGCTGGCATGGACACAATTGAAAAGTCATCATCCATGATTTGGCGAATGCTCATGGAGCCCAACACTTCCATTTCGTTGAAAAGGAATGTCTGTAGCAGTGTCCGCACGTAGACCAGGGGCTGTGGTTTCTTTGCCTGAAACGTTGATACAAATGTCTGCGTGCTATTAGCTCTGCTTGGTTTTTCGAACGAGTGGTCTCTTCTTACCTGAAGGCACTGTGAATCGGTGTAATGAAGGACATCGATCAACTCAGAGCCATCCTTGAAGAGCCTTGCCAAATGACCAAAGGCATCGTCAAAGTCCAGCTGAACAATCGGTCTTGGAGGCATAGTACTGGCAAGATTGCGCTGCAGTTTTACGCTAAAGGCCTCATCGACCGGCCGTCCTAGTGAATGAGATGACCTGATTTCCGGGAGGATCTTGAGTGCCTCCAACCATGGCTTTCTCGCGACGTCAGGCTCTCTCACGTGTTGGGGGCATTGGGAAGCATCCAGGAACAAAGATCTCAGCTGCAGCCGCCGGTCGAGTGCGTCTCGAATCTCGATGCTGACTTCGTCGCCCAAAGTGCCTAGGAGGCTCCTCGCTTCTTGAATAGTCCGCTGGATGGCATGCGGATGTATCTCGGCGAGAAGTGTCCGGTTATATGTGTTCGTCACAAAATCCTCCTCCTTTGTAGATCCATTAGCATACCAGACCTCAGTGGGCCTGACAAACTGCACTCACCTCATAGTAATGCTCAGATCTGATCCTCTCGTTAACGTAGCCACAGGCTTTCAGGAGCCCAAGGCAGTACGCTCTGAGAACTTCTAGCATGCTGCCCTGACCGGAAGATGGCCTTGGGGTCTTTCGATCAAAGCGAGCCTCGTCGATACTCTGTGGCGTCGGCGTCAGGAGTGCTTCAGCATACACGCTGGTGAACAGAGTTTGAGAGAGGGGATATCCCAGGTGCCAGGCCATCTAGAAAAGTGAGCGTTTTGTACGAAAAGCTACCGGATCTTGATCGCTCACCTCATGGCACAGAAGCTGGTCTATGACTCCAAGCACCTCCTCCGGGAGCAATGGACGGCTGACGTCGTACAGCTCCTCAAGCTCGTCTGCTGACTTGACGCAACCACTGTCCATTTTAGGGTCCATGATCTAAGCTATCTCAGTCATAAGTCCTTTGACGCCGCTTCTGATTCCTTACCTCGAGAGCCGCAACGGACTCGAAGAGCGTAAAGAAGCCATCTTTGACGAGATCGCCAGGAGCGAGAGCTGCCAAGGGTCAATCGCGAGGTCATCAATAAGCAGACTGCGCTGAAGATAACGTACTTTTGACGGCTTCCGCAAACTTGTCTGATATTTCCACAGCAACTATGCCATCCGTCTTGATATCTGGTGGTGGCGGAGGTGGAGGATCATAATCATGCCCCAGCGACAGTCTCGCGATATCTGTGCCCTCGGATCAGACTTTGACGATATGACCACATAATCTTGAGTACCCACCGTCCGGCATCCCGATACCGAGGTCGGCCATGTCAGCGGTTTGACGTGGCGACGTGCCGCATTAAAAAAAGATTGAGGATATTGGATTGGTTGCGTGTTGTTGTATCCTGGTGGGAAATATGAGAGGTTCAAGTTTGTAGATGAGTAATGGGTACCGATGGTCCAGCTCCTCCGTTCAGCGCTCCACAGCTGCTGATTTTGGAGAATATTACTAGATTGCCTGCGCAATCGTCATTTACGAATAAGATGCGCAACCCAACGGAGAACGAGTGGCCGGGGACATCAATATTAGAATCACCATATGAGTTGTTAGGCAAAGTGGCTCGTTGATGTCGTTGTACGGTTTTGTGGAGAGGCGCTGTTTCTTCGGCAGTAGCCGGGTGGCAGAAACGTTGCGTCCCCGAAATCGTCGCGGTAATACAGCGATTACCAGGTCACGGACAGCACAGCACAGCACTTGATTCTTCACTAGGATTTCTTGCACTCCAATTGCGGTGGTTGTTTTGGCTGATTGATAAATTGCACAACAATCGTTATGATACAGTGGCACTACGTGCATGCGTGCATGCAATCGGCTGCTCCCCTTGAGCACGTTGCTCGTTCCATCTCATCGAGCCGAGCAACCCTCGCGGGTGCCACGCTCCCATTATCCACGCGCAATCGCCTCCAAGTTAGTCTCCTTAGGAAGCGTTCTCGGCGGCGATGGCGGCGTTGGCGGTGGCCAGGTTCTGGGACTCGCCCTGCTTGCCGTTCTGTTGCGGTAATTAGCAGTCAATCCTCGTAGTTGTGACCGTCCGCATCACGGGATCGCCTCACCTGCCACTTGGAGAATCGCAGGTCCATCTCGCCTCGTCGCTCGGCAACGATTCTCTTGTCCTCCTTCAGGCTGCGGCGAACAACGCGGGCAGCGACGGCCAGGTAGCGGTTGTAGCTATCAAAAAGGTACTGTTAGCTTTCGGGCTCGGGCACGGTCGGTCGGGGGGGTAATCCATCGGTTCAAGGCCAATGGTGGGATCGGCAGGTCGAGGGCTCAATTGACGTACGTGAGACCAGCGGCTTTCCACGCAGCAGGCATATTGGCGGTGTTGAAGGTTGATTGGGGAGATATGGGATTTGGTAGTTGGTGATGGCTGAATCTTTGCTCCGAATTGCCGGACAACGGCAGAGCTAGGATTAGTAGCCTCAGGCAGCAAGTTCTAATCAGACCGGGGAACAACCGGGGACCTGAAAATCTTACCACGTGACCCTGCATCCGTCCTTCGATTAGGCCCTCAAGTGTCTCGACGAGAACTTTTCGATAAGTAACAGAAATCGCAAATGATGAGGTTAAGATGCTGTCCTCAAGCGCTCCATGATTTGAATCCGGTGCCAAATATGATTCGCCAAATTTCACATTTTGCCCACCATTTGGCAGTCTGTCATGGTCTTGACAAATGAACTACTTGGGACAGTCCTGCCGCAACGATGTTTTTCTTGGCGAGGAATAATAAATACTGGTACTCGGTGCGCTACTTGTGTAAGTGAAGTAGAGAGTGTTTTGAAAGGCTAGACATGGACGAGAAGCAGCAGATTCCCGGTGTACAGATACTTGAGCTAGGAATGGAACAAACTGCAGCTCTGGATGTGCAGAATTGTACTGGTTCCGGAATTAGGGCTAAGATATCAAATAGCGAACGAGATGGTAATGAGCAATTTCTAATATGACTGCAGATATCCTGGAATCCTTAACTACGGCGTCCCCTGATCAGACAAACCTGTGAGGAAAAACAGCTGAGTATCTGTGTCTCATGCTGTCAAATCCAACCTCTTAGCCACCACCTGAAGCACCAGCCGTCATGGCCATGATCTGATGCGTCCTCCTCCGATCGATCTCTTTCTTCAGCATCGATATGCAGCTCGCCACGGCCAAGATCTCCATCTGCCTCGCCTCACCCTTTCGATCCGCCCAGTCCCGCAGATCCAGCATTAATCGACCGCCATTGCCCGCTGTGCACGCTCGCGAGCCTTCAGTCCGCAGTCCTTTGCTGCGCACAAAGTGGCCGACCTTGCGTCTTCGCTCTTCCTGCTTGCCGCCTGCGAGGGCGACGGTGGTGATTCGGTCAAAGATGAGCAGACAGTCGACCTCTTCTCCGACCGAGGGTTGCGCGATTCGACGCTCGGTGCGCGTGCCGTAGCGCCATTCAAAGGTGCCGAGATGGTTGCGAATGATGATGGTGCGGGTCAGCACGCCCTTACAGCTGAGATCAAACTCCTCTGCGGGTGCTAATGGATCATCCGGAGCTGTTCCGTCGCCGATGAGCCGCATTTTGGGTGGCTTGCCGGGGCCGAAGCGGTATGTTGTCGTGCAGAGCGGCGCCTGGGTCTCGTCTTCTGCGCGGGCTAAGTAGCAAGAGCCCGACTTGCGGGCTGGCCGGATAGACACGTACTCGGCCTCACCCAGTTCGCCTGTGGGTGCGACATTGAAGACATAGACGGGATCCGGGCGCGGCGGCAGCGGCAGGGCGAAGAGGGCGAAGCCCGGAGTCTGGACTTGCAGCTGCTTGGTTGCATAAAAGCCAGAAGGATCGGCAGAGGCGCCGGGGCCGGATGATGATGATGATGATGATGATGAAGCTGGAGCGTTTTCACAAATAGTCGTGTATCTTGGAAGGGAATTTGTAGAGGACGAAGCTGGCGAAAGCCCGCAAAGCTCAATGGCTTCGGTGGATTCGTAGTCCGGAGGGAGAGTGGAGTGTCCGGAGGATCGCCGCCGAAGTCGGGATGGTGGGGCCGGAGCCAAGACGGTCTGTACTGATGTAGCCATTCTGGTAGTCTTGGATAAATAAATAAAGACTCTTTATTAGTTGAGTAATGTCGAACATGAAGTCAAAAGAGTCTTGCCAAGTTCAAGATGGTATAAGTGTTTAAGGACTTTGTTCTGTGCTTGGCGGTTTAATGGTTCTACTGGTGGACTACCAAGCCTATCTATATACCCATCATCTTCCTGCTGTTTTCTTTCTACGGTCCTGCTTGCGACGATCCAATCGCCCAACCCGAAGAATACGATGCACAATTCAACTCGTCTTGAACCATAGCCCGGGGCAATGCGCAGGGTGTCCCTTCAGCCCTGCCAGGCTGTTATCGGTTGTGATTGGTTCATCGAAGCGTTAGCGTTCCACTTGGGCGCATGGACTGGGGAATACGATGAATGCGAGATCTAATCAAGTGGGGCATGGGGAGGCGGTGCCGACATGTCGATGTCATGAACGGAGCGATGTGAGCGCCTTTGTGCCCGGTGATGATCGTTTAGAAGACGGCGTAAGAACGGTTTGTGCGCCCGACGAATATGAGAGTCACATCACCATCATTTCGACCAGCATCAGCACGTGACTCAAGGTGCATGCACAATACGTGCAATACGTTCCGAATATGGGTGAGAGATCTACATCAAGTCCGAGGAGAAAGTCGTGTCGATCTCGAAATCATCCACTGGGGTCCGTCATCCAACGCAACGTGTTTAAACCCGAGATTACTTGCATTACCGGCCTCACAGACAAACAATAACTCCTTTTACTCCTCCTTTCGCTGTGCTCCTTTCTCCCAGACAGACAGACAGACAGACAGACAGACAGACAGCCAGCCAGCCAGACAACCAATCGGTCACTTGATCTTGCCGAAGAAGCTGATATCGCGAGCCAACTGCTCCTCTACCCACATCGGCCACTGGTTATAGATCTGGTGCTCGTAGTCGACATTGGCGTTCAGGTACTTGAGCCAACGCGCAAACCCCGGATCGATGTCGACCTCGGTCTCTCGTTGAGGAAGGGCCTTGTCGGAAACAAGCTTCTCCTGCCCATTGATGAAGCTCATAATTTCGTTTACTCCTACCCAGTGTGAGTGCAGGAGCAGCATGACCTGGCTGTCGGGATTGATGACTGCCTGAAAAGTATCGTGCGGAAGCATCATCCACCAGCCATACTGTCTTGTATATGCCTTGTATGCTACAGCCAGGGTCAGTGCATATACGACGTCTTGAAACTGTGTGAACTTACCGTCCCAGGAGTTAATGCTGAGCTTCTCAACGATGCCGACAAGCTGCTCGTGGTACTCGAGCTCGACCTGCTCGGTGCACAGCGGTTTCAAGTTCATGATTGCCTCCATGGCTGAATCTACCCAGCCCTTCTGAATGAGTGGTAGATTCTCCATGAGGGGTGCGAGGAGGGCGTCCTGGTCCTGCTCCATCATATTCTCAAAGAGGGGCTTGATACCGCGGAACATCATCTGCATCCCCACGATCAAGATGCCTCGGATAAAGGTCATATACTCGGCCAGTCCATCTTCTAGGCTCACGGATTGGAAAGTCAGGGCGTAGCAAGTGGCAACCATGGCATTGGCTTCCTCGTACTCGATTGACGTCCTGGCCGTTTCTGAGAGTCGCTTCTTGATTGCTTTGATGGCCTTGATGCGATGGTTCATGGCTGACGTGACAATACTGTGATCGTCCTTGATGAGCTGGGACGCTGAGAATCCCAAAATGGCATGCATCAAGAACTCGTACTGCGGCAGTTAGCGATTTTGTTCAACTGCTCCGAACAAAACGCGAGCCTACATTATGTGCGATGCATGGGATCTCATGTGTCCAGACGTCCTCCTGCTTTAATGGGTGGTGCGGGTAACACTGTGTCAGGAAGTGCTGGAAAAATCGCATGTCTTGCAAGCTGAAGAGAGGGATTTGGTGATGCGGCTGTGAGTTTATATTAGCGAGGGGTAAAGTTGATGGTCGAATGCTCTATGAGATCCATACCTGATGTGTAATCTGAGGTAGAGCAGGATATTCGCATTTGAGGCCCGTCTTTGTGCAATGGCCGCAGGCTGGATGTGTTTCTTGACACTTTTGGACGTTAGATTGCTTGTTCAGTCAGGGAAAGCGGCCATTTCATCAGAGTTACCTTGATGCGTCGCCTCTTGCAGTTGTAGCATCCTCGCCGGCTCTTGGTGTGGCCTCTCCGCTCGAGTCTCTGCTTCTGGATTGTAGCCTGGCTTGCGAGCTCAACGCTTCCGTTGGACGTGCTCCGGGCGTCAGAACTCGGCGGGGTCGCCTTGCCCGATGATGTTTCCGATAATGTGGTTGTTGGCTGTTCTTGGGCACTTTCACCAAAGCTGATGTCATCGGCTTGGAGAAAGACGCCGTAGTCGAATTCGGGTTGGTCAGTGAACGACAGCATCCCCGGGGACAGGTGTTGTGTCAAGTCCATTGCGGTTGAGTTGATACCCTAGATTGTGATTAGACTGGCGAACACGAGCTATATCTCGGCAGGTATCGCAACTCTGACGAGCCGTGTAATGCGTAGCGGCTTACGTTGGTTTGGTTTGGAATTAATCTCAGGTTTTGTGATACGCGGCTCTGGTGGCCTGGTGTTGTCGTCTTTGCTCGTCTTGGCGAACGGCTATGAAGGAATGAAATTGGAGAAGCTCACGCAAAGAGGGCTACGACTCAACTTCGCTCAATCCCCCCGAGACAGTCACGAAGATGGAGGCATGGGCGAATCAGAGGATCGCATCGTCACGTGTGGGCGCCGGTCCTGACGATCCCGCGCAATGACTTG
The DNA here is from genome assembly GCA_017140155.1 of Fusarium devonianum. Classification (NCBI taxonomy): domain Eukaryota; kingdom Fungi; phylum Ascomycota; class Sordariomycetes; order Hypocreales; family Nectriaceae; genus Fusarium; species Fusarium devonianum. The sequence goes on along the minus strand of JADBHU010000406.1, from coordinate 8,978 downwards.
GCAGTTCTCAGCTGGGACAGAGTCACATTTGATTGGAGCCTTTTCAGCACTTAAACTGAGTCCCATCCATCAGGTATTCGAGTTTTGTTGAAGCCATTCGCTTGGGGCGGTGGCAGTGTACTTCAACCCTGCGAATTGGCGGGTCATCAATCCGCCGCGCCTCGCATCATCATTCCCTTTTTGAATCTGTCCCACCATCGGACGTACACATTTCAAGATGTAGGTGTGCCTGACGGATGGGCTTGGCCTGGGCTACTTGTAAGTAGTGCGTGGACTAACCTTGATCCGATGATGGAATATCTACTCGTGACTTCAGTTCATCTTGCGCCGTTACAACACGGCAGATCTTTGGTATGAAGTCAATGATGGTCCTAGATAAATACGACAACTCTGCTTGTACTCTATTGCGACCCGCTGTTTCCACCTTGCCATCAGCGGCTGGGCCGTTAGTAGTAGTCAACCCAACCTATGCCCTGGTTGTTGAATACAGCCAACATGAAATCAGTTATTGCGAGTGAAATCCGCAGCCGATGCTGATCTGACAGGAACCTTGGTCACCGAACAATGTTGAGCTCAGCGTCAACGTGACTGGCTCTGAATCGTTCTCTTCCGGAACAAACAAGCGCGCGCCTGGTTTCTTTCGATGTCAACCGCCACGGGCGCTTCCCGTCTTTTTTCCCCAACACCTTGCGTCGATCATGCCCGTTTCGCCCTCCCCCAGCTGATAGCCACACACAAACGGAGCTTATTTCCTCCCTGCCCACCATGACGAGCGGTATTCCTTGTCTTTAGACTTATTCAACGTATTTCAGATGCTGTCGCGGTGCCATAGTCACCTAGGCCAGCACGGCCCTTCCGTTCTCACGTTACTTACCCTATAGCCGAGCAGGATTGTAGTCCTCCATGGACATGAGGTATTCTACTATCAAGAGGTTTGCGCTCAATGCTTGGCGTCGGGGTGCATTCCGTGCTGTCTCTATGTATGCCGATCATTTGGTAGGGTTATTCTATCCTGACTTGCCCGGACGGATATCTAATGTGGTGCAACGTAGGTATGGATGATGTGGCGGCCGACAATGAAATATGCCAGTTTAGCGGCGTCCCTTTACGACATAGAAGCACCACATGTGTCGCAGGTTACAGAAATAAGCTTGTCCTACACATCACGGTCAGTGATTAGCCATCCTGTATAGTCATGCCTGCCAACATCGACGGAAGCCAGCAATATCTTGCAACCGTGCTGAGCAGAGGTGCTGAATCAAACGAACCTAGAGGTCCAACCTCAACATATGGTAATGCTGGGCCTGTACAGATCCACATTAGACAAAAGTCCACCGTCGCATGAAGCCTGATAAGACCGACCACGTCAGCCTACCACATGTGAGGTACGCCAAGCCGACGCCAGGTAACAAGCTAACAAGCAACGGACGACAAGGGTGCCATTGACCTGCTCAGAGATGTGCAGGAAATGCAAACCTTCAGGTTTCGATGGTGGCCTGCATCTGGACAACAGCGAGCATACTACTACGAAGTCTAGTACGTAGTAGAACATGCAGATCCATCCCAAGTCGTATTGGTAGCATAGGCTACAGGAACAGCTGTGTATCCGCCCTTCCAATTATTTGTTCAACGCCAAGCTCTTTGTTTATTTTTGTTTTCCATGTCTTTGTTGGGGAACAAAGATACGAGATTACTAGTCCTTTCCTGGTGACCTCGCATTGACGGCCAAAGCGACAGAAACTGAAAGGATCCGATCCGCCGTCCTGGTTGACATGTCGCACTCTGACAAGGTGGACGCGTGGAAGAGATGGCTGGAAGCCCCGTGGCGGCGGGAGTAATTTCGCTTAATGTTTCACCAAGTGGATGCTAGGCGGGAATCGGAGTAGCAGCCGAGAAAAGCCAAGTCTTTTTGAGGTCTTTGACTAACGTAGTGTTACGGTTCAGGCTAACGCTTCTTTGCTTTGCATCTGGTCATGAATCAGCCGAAGGATGCCGTGATTGCCACGGAATACTACGTACAAGTACGGAATGCCCAGATGGCAGAAGCAAGGTTTAGAGCATCGGATCGAGGCTATGCAACATTGGTCAGGCAAGATACACATCAGCTTACTGCCCAAGTAGGACCTGGCGGGCTTGGCCGACGGAGCACACATTCAAGGTCATCGCGCCAACTTGCCTTTGCCAAGATATCATATTCGCGCACTTGATCTGTGAAGGGATCGTGCCTCGAGCAGAAAATGTCAGAAAATTCCTACTAGTTCGTGGTAGTGAGGGAACTAGAATCATCCCTCGTCCCATTCATTGGATCGTCGCATCTTGTCTCCTCCCCCTCGTTCGCGTTGTTCCTGCGCAAACTAGTCAAGCCTGCAGAGGGGGCCCGCAACGACCGGAAAAGAATGGGCGCTGTTTGCGGTTGTTTCAGTTGATCTGCGCTGGAAACAACCTGTGAGTGGTCGCATCGTCCAAAGGACGCGGCCACTGCCACGTTGGCCCATGTATCTTTCCAGGGCGTGCAGGGTAAAAAACCCGTGTTTTAGCATTGTGAAGGGGGAGAACTGACGAATCGGGAGCCGCGAATCAAGGCCCTGTCCGGTCGGGGTTGCCACCTTCCCGCCTAGCCGTGTGTGCCCCTGGCAGGAATGCTTGACAGTTTCTGCCGTACCTGGCGTTAGCCCTCCGACCACCCACCAGAGCCCACTTGAAGCTTTCCAGTGCCAAGGCTCTACCTCCGACCAATGGGATCGCAGAGCTGTGCTGCGACTGGCTCTCGAACCCGCTAGAGGCGCCCTAAAACACTTCCCCTGCAGAGGAATCCGCCCGTGGAGCTTGTCACTATGGACGCTTTCCAAGTCCGGGAGCCGCCCTCCTAGCGCCAACAGAGCGAAAAGGAGCACAGCGTCAGGTTTCATCGTGGGAAAGGTACCTAGTCCGGGCGGCGGCCGAAAGGTAGTTTCCCGTGATGTCGACAGCCAAACAGTACCTATCACCCAGTCTCGTGAAATGTACCTTGCATCCCCCCTGTGGCTCGAGGGCAGCTGTCGTAAACACACCGCGGCCCTTCATGTCTCCTGTAGGAGGCTCTTTGTTTAAAAAACCCACCAGTTCCCCCCTCGTTTCATCTTCCCTTCCCTTTTCCTCTTTTTCATCCAGTCAACCAGCTTCAGTCTTTCTGTGTTTTCATCCCTCGACTTCGTCGTTTGCCCTTCATTTCCGCGCAGCTACGCTGTCCGCACTCCCTTCGCGTCTTTGAAAGACCAACTGCCTTGCTTCTCTCTATCCGGCTGTGCCGATATATTGACCACCTCGATCTTCGTCGTTTTCACACGTCGTCTTTCTTATTCATTCTTTCGCAATCGGCACGGATCACAGCGTTGTCTGACATTCCACGACATCCAAGAGACCTAGAAAACACTACCTTGAAAACACATTCCAACCCACGCGCACCCATCAATCAACATGATCGCCAACAAGCTCGCCATTCTCACGGCCACTGCCGCTCTCTGTGAGCAGGCTCTCGGCCTCGGCTCCCACGGCCACCGCCACGGTCACCTCCAGCAGCGTGCCCTGGAGACCAACTGGGTTACCGTCTGGCAGACCCTCTACGTTAACGCCGGTCAGGAGGCTGCTCCTGCTGCCACTCAGCCCGCGCCCGTCTATCAGCCTGCACCCGTCTACAACGACCAACCCGCCGCGGTCCCAACTACCACCTCGACCACTGTCCACGTCGTACCTTCTGCCGTCAACAACGAGGCCAAGGTTGAGGACCCAGCCCCCGTCCCCGTTCCGCCGACCACTCTCGCCCAGGTCGTAAAGCCTTCCAAGGTTGCCAAGCCTAAGGCTCCCAAGGAGGAGGCCCCTGCCGCTCAGCCCACCCAGGGTGCCTTCGAGGAGAAGGCGCAGTCCTCTACCAACACCAAGTCTAGCGGCTCCAAGTCTAGCGGTGGCTCTGTTGGCTTCTCCAAGCGAGGTATTGCCTTCAACGATGCCGGTCTGGCCACCGCCTTTGGCAAGAGCTGTGCCAGCTGTGGTTGGGCTTACAACTGGGACTCTACGCCCGGCGAGTACAAGTCTGGCCTCAACTTCATCCCCACCCTCTGGGGTAGCGATGACAACCATGTGCAGACCTTCTCTAAGAATATTGACCAATGCCTCGACAATGGCTCCAAGGCTATCTTCAGCTTCAACGAGCCCGACAACGCTGGTCAGGCCAACATGGATCCCTCTCTGGCTGCTTCCAAGCACGCTGAGCTTCTCAACAAGTATGCTGGCAAGGCTCTGATCAGCGCTCCTTCTATCAGCAACAGCGGCCTGGCTGGTGAGGGTTGCGAGTGGCTCAAGAGCTTCGTCTCAGCTTGCGAGTCTCAGGAAGATGCCTGCCACTACGACTTCTGCAGCGTCCACTGGTACTCCGAGGTCCAGTACGGTGAGACTCTCTTCGACCATCTCGAGGAGGCTCACAAGATTTGCGGCGGCAAGCCTATCTGGCTTACTGAGTTCGCTCCTACCGGTTCCGATGAGGATATCGCTTCTTGGCTCAAGGAGGCCCTTCCCCGTCTTGAGAAGCTTGAGTATCTCGATGCTTATGCCTACTTCCAGGTCGCCGAGGGCAGCCTCATGGCCTCCGGCTCCCAGCTTAGCACCTACGGCGAGACTTATGCCTCGTCCTAAGCGACGACGCCTCAATGTAACTGACTATGCATTTCCCTCTATTTCATGTACATTCACCAGGGGATACCCAACCAAGTCAGCATGACTTGAGGAAGGTCGAGGGCAAAAACCGGTTACCAGGATGGCGCATGCCAATTTCTCTGTACATATGTTGCATCTAGGTGGTTTGAATCTGAACGATCGAACTCCGGATTACTTTCGACAGCGGCGTGCTTTTTTCGCTTCGGAAATCAAGGACCTGGGCAGTTTGATAGACTAAGGGTTAAGAAGAACAATTATGTGCCTCAGCACGCGGTTAGCCCAACGAGCTACGATGAAAATGAAACAAAGATTTTTTTGCTCAATACTGTCTTTCCTTTCTCGGCCGTGATATGATGTCGTTGCATCTTACGTAAGGACTTCCATGGTCCCTTTAAAGTCGTATCTATTGACCATTATCGACATGTGGTGCCTTGTATGTGAACAACAGGCTCCCGATACTTGTCGGCCACGGATGGGGGCTGCACTCACACGCATTTAAGGCCATTTCCCATTCACTCTGAATTTTCAGAGATTTGAAAACAGAACGAAAGCGAGATGGTCTGGCCACTGCAACATCTAGTACATAAACTTGCCGAGGCTACCTGCCCATTGTGTCCAGAGTGTCTGCTTTTGTAAGGCTTCCCAGAGGACCGCCAGCAAAATACTGGAGGTGTAATACGCACCATTAGGTTTGGCCTGAACATTGAAGGAAATTTATTAAGACACCTGCTGTTTGCGACTAGGCAAATCCAGGCGTCTGCCCTATCTGCTAGCACCTCCTGACTGCTAGATGCTAGACAAACGAAAACTCCAGAAAACTCCAGCTGGATCTCAAATAGTTACATTAAGCGATCAAAGGGAAACAACCGCCTTCTGACTAACTCCGACCCACAATGGGCCATCCCCGAAGTGTAGATACCAAGTGTCCCTCTAAACGACAACACAGAACGCCGCAACCTGGTTGTCGTCTCATCTTGCCGGCAAATGATCAATCATCGGACTTCGGCTTGGGCAGTTTGCTGCCTCCGGTGATGTGGATTTGGGGAGGCGAGGGAATCTGGACGCGGTTGATGGGGAAGCTGACGGGTCGCGACGGATACCCGTAGATCGGTTCATTGTCGTCGATCCTGACAGCCTTGCCTCCTTTCCCATCGGTCATCTCTAGCCCAAACCCGCTGGTCGGCCGGCTCTGGCGATGGATAGTGGTGGTGACCACAACGCCGCCGCCGCCGTTGGGCCCCGAGTGAGACTTGGCCAGCTCGGAACTGGGGCTTTCGGAAGAATAGCGCTCGGCAGACATGTTGACTAGGGAGACTTCGGCATCGGTGCCGTGCGGGGAGGGCGGCGGGTGCCCGGGGCTTTGGGGGCCAGGCGTATCTTGCCGGCGCGGACCGCTGCGGCTGTTGATCGCAAGAGAGGCAGGCTGGCTTGAAGAAGAGCCGGCGTTGTCAGGAGACGTGATCCATTGAATAATGATGGCGGAAAAGAGGACTGCAGCCTGTTAGAAAAAGGACTCGTAGAGGGGGTGGGATATGAACATACTATCACAATTGCAGCACATCAGACAGAGCCAGCCAGGCTCGCCGTTGAGGACCATCAGGACGGTAAGGTTTCTGTTTCATCACTTATTAGCAGTTGTCTGATGAGGTGGATAATCCGTCTCGTACACAATACTGCTGAGCAAGGTGCAGGACGCGCCAACGAAAGTCCGGAAAGCAATCATCTTGAGGCGAGCGTTGGCGCTGGTCTTTGGCAAATTCTTGAAAGAGTAAAGGTCTAGTAGTATGTTAGTATAGTTGAACGCCAAATGTGATATTTGCCAGACCGACGTACTCTTGAGAGGGATGAGGAAGAGAATGGTGAGGTAGACGTTGAGTATGGCGTCGAAAGAGATGAGGGGGATCATGGAGATGGTCTTCATCCCAATAAAGCATTCTCCGTCTACGATCTTGGCAATGCGGCTGATGACACATAAAGTCAGTATGAGCTCACGGTTTTGTGTGTATAAGAAGAAGCACCCACAACAGAAAGTTGAGGATGGCCACAATTAAGTAGCCACCAAGCATACCAGACATATTGAATATGTAGAGCTTCGACTTTCTCCTCTGTAATGTTGAACTGCGAATGATGTGCTGACTACTGTCAGCACTGGTACTCTTGTAGGGAGTATATGAGTTGTCCTTACCGCTTTCTCAATGAGGAAGACGTAAATAAGCTATGTTCAAGTCAGTGAAAGCCGTCCACGTTTTGTGTGTTCAAGGTAGCGTACAATCTTAGTCGTTACATAGCAGACTAGACACAGCAAGATAGCCCCGTGGCAGACCTGCCAACCGCTGTTGATGCCGAAAACCTGTCCTAGAATGGCCGTTGCAATGACGAAGACGTATGAATCGATGTAGATAGCGAAGACAACTGTTTTTGGCTGTTAGTATCTGTAGCCCTTCGAACCGGTCTCCCTTATTCTGCTTCACAAGAACGTACTCCACACGGCAAAGGGCAACCTCCGCCAATACTTGATGGCCTGTATTCTTTGGGCTGTTTCCCACCATGTTAGTTTCCAACGTTGATGCTCATCGTGAAGAGGAGACTGACTGAGAAAGATGGAGAGGCAGGTAACGGCAGCGAGATTGACGACGACAGTTGCGACGTGACCGGCTATGGGCACCGGCTTAGGTGCTACCTGGACCTCCCGTGGCCCCAAATACGGAGTTGGCACCATCTTGGGTGATGTTGAAAGCAGATGGCCTGGTGGATGGGCAGGGGTTCAGAAGAATCCTTGAGAGGGTTCTTCACGAGGCCGGCCGAAAAGGAGGGGTCCGAATTTGTATCCAGGAGCGAGTCAGAAATGAAGAGTAAAAGTAGTAGGAGGAAGGGTAGTAATAAGAGAAGTAATAAGACGCTAAGCAGTAAGCATGTCGGGGGTCGAAACAGGATCCCGAGAGGTGTAAGGGTGCTAGTGTATAGGAGATCTGGATAGCGGCGCGTCCTTTGAGCAGAAGCTGTGTAAGTCGAGACGATGGTCGGAGCCTTTAAACGTTCTAGACAGTTATAGGTGTGAGCCAGTCAATCGCCGAAGACCCTTGGACAAAGCTCAGAGCGAATAGGGATAAGAACGGGCAACGCAGGATTTAAATAAGGAAGAAATGACGACTTCGGTCGATGGGCCCAGACACTTGGAGCGCGCAAGAAATGGGGGCTGCATGATAGCGGCACAAGTCGAGTTGAGAACGCCAAGGTTGTTGGAGGGTCCAAGGATGGACAACTAAGGTTGAAGCGGCGCCTGAACATTACCTGGGCCACTGATGGAAGTGGAAAACGGACGGATTATGAGAGGGCTTGAGAGGGCGTTGGTGGGCAATGAACTTGTACGTAAGTGGCCTAGAACGGCGGACAGCCCGTATGAAGAAGAAGGCGCTTTTACTCGAGGGCTTGTCTAGCAATCTTCAGTTATCTTATTGTTGTTGGCTGAGGACTAACTAGTTGGGTTTTTGTCGTGGTGAATTTCGACGGTTCTGAAGTCTGTTGGTCGTGATGGAGTCAGTCTTGCCACGTCCCCGAGTCCATCAGTTGAACCGAAAAGCCAGGTCTTGAGCAGACACAATGCCAAGCAAGGTGAGGAGTAGCACGGCCTGTTGCTGCCGAAACACAGGAGCATGTCTCGAGCCTGGAAGTGAACAACCCCAAAACAACGGTCCTGAAGCTTGTCTGTATGGAAAACTCCATAGGTTTCTCTCCCTGTCTTGTAACATCGCGATCAGATCTTGAGGAGAGGAGCGCATGAACGTTGAAAGCCCAACGCGTTTCTCTATTCTGGAATATTCCGACCTCACCAGTATTTCCGATCGTCAGCCAGCGCCACCTCACCCGTCATCGATAGACAGACAGTTGATCAGAGCACTCTGTGGCCGCTGTCCCGTGTCTCCCGTGCGGCATGGCTGGGGGGAGGCAGCAGTCGACAATGGGCGGATGCAGCACGCCACAGGTTGGTTGTTGTGGAAGCCAGTGCCACGGCTAACGTGCCTGGCTTTTACGGACGTTGCCTGTCGCCGATGCGTTACGGATCGAACAGGGGATGGTCCATCGAGTCTGCTTCGTCTTAGTAAGGAGAGCTAGGGAGGTGAATGGTTCTGGGCGCGGGATGTGGGCTTGGACAGATCCAGACCCGACTGGTGCGTGGGAGAGGTTTCACTCCCTCCAGGGTTCACGGACGTCGCAGATAAAGATGAGATGCAAGATGCATCCTAGCAGCGTGTGGTGGGGAGAGGAGCATCCCCTCCCCCCTCCCCCCC
>JADBHU010000405.1:0-50560 GCA_017140155.1 Fusarium devonianum | reverse complement strand
CCCTTTATAACCTCCTCCCCTCCCCCTTGTACAATTAACTTCCATGACACAACCCCCCCAAACCATCCTGCCCACAAGACCGTGGGGCCCAGGATATCGCGCCGAATAAAACGGGGAGGGAGGGATCAACTTCTTTTTTTTTTAATCTCGGCGCACGAATGACAAGGTTTTGCGGAAGAGAGGATGTAGGAAAAGGTCGCAGGAGACAAGACATGCGAATAAAACACGTTTGCGCGGAAGAAGCTTGGTCAATGCTTGCTTTCACCCCTTTCTTCTTCTCACGATAGGTGACAATTGGTTGCCTTTTGTCTTCCTTTGAGCTTACCGTGCAGTGGAACGGCAAGGGGTCGAATGGCGAGATTCGAGTGTCTGTCTTGGGTCTGTCAATGATGGGTAGATATGTTTGGATGTCTGCTGCTGTGGCCTTTACCTTGTACTAGTGTATAGAAACACCATATTGCTCCAACACGCAGCTATGCCCCTTTGTCCAAAAAGTGATGCGCTGTACTTGAAACTGCCCAAGTCAACTGCGGAACAACATGTGTCGCTAGGATTTCGTCAACGGTTTCCTCTATGATGCCATTGGACTACAACACATCCGATTCTACGACGTTCGATTCACCCAGAGTGTTCCAAGGTTGAGGGGTTCAGTTCACGATTCGACGTGCGCAATGTTTTCGGCATGCACAAGAAAGTAACGGCCCAAGTTCAATAATAAGTAGGCCCCACGATATGCTCTGTTGAATCACCCATTCTCTGTACATATATCCTCATACATGATCCGACCTCGGGACAAAACCCATCGAGGTCACAGACTCCCTCTGAATTGCAAACACTGCAACTCCGACGCCCTCTCAGAAACAACACATTCGCTCATTGTAACTAATCAAAGTGGACAGATGTCCATAGAAGCCTAGTGGGAAGTAATCCAGTAGAATATTAGGGATCCATGGCGACGCCATCCTTTCAAAGTAACCAGAGCCCAAGCCAGCCCCAAGATAGCAAATCATGATCTGTCCACCGCCTCAAAACTATGCATTTGGAAGAAAGAGAAGATAAAAGCAGATAGACCGCCCGCCGCCCATAGATTTGCCAATGACTATCATGCAGAGTAAATAAAACAAATGTGAAAACTCCAGGCCGTGTATCCTATATCCTTTTTGAACCCTGGCCATAGATCTGCTATGCAACCTTGAGGTTTTTTCTCTTCCCAAAGGTACAATGTTGCATTTTCAAATGCCGTCAGCAGGCTATGCATTATGCTTGCTTGATGTCCAGCGGAATGCAATGGGGCTGACGAAATTGGTGCCGTCCAACCAGAACATGCCTCATCAAAATCATCGCCTGTGCTTTCCTTTTATCTATAATGAATTCGACGCCTGGCTCCTAAACATCAGATCAACGATCTGGATTGAAGGGACTGATCTTCATCTCGCCATAGGCTGGGCCATCATCGGCCGCTGACCGGGACCGAATCTCGGGCTCCCTTGGCAGATTTGCCAGCAACAACGCCGGCATAGCTGCCCCAGACACCCATGGCTAGGCCTGCTGACGTTCTCTTGGGATTCCTTGCGGCGGAAGAATCGCCATCTTCCTCCATGCCCTCCATGTGGAACATTTCGTCGTCTTCGTTGATAGGAGTGGTGAATCGACCGTTCATGGATGAGCTGATGCTGCCGCTCGACACATGACGCTCCATGCCTCGCTCCTTGCCTATTGGGCTGATGGGACTGATGGCACTGACAGCATTGCCGGTTCGAGCCGTGGATGGGTGAAGAAGAGGGCTCGCGCTACCCGCGGTATCTTCCAGACGGCTCCGTTGGAGCTGCTGGGAGAGCATGGACATGGACTCACTGCCTGATCGCAGTGATGATGGACGATTAAAGCCGTTGGTACCGCCCATCTCCTGGGACAATACCGAGTTCCGCAGAGGACTGCCGACGTGGCCGAACGCCGAGGCGCCTCGGAGAGATCGCGAGGTTTCTTCCTCTTCCTTCTGTCGCTGGAACATGGAGCCCCATCGGCTAGGGCTGGTGCCAACGGGACTACCATACTTACTCAGCCCGTCCGCGTCGCTATCAGCGCGCATCGAGCCTCGCCGAGCTTTTTCGACAGGCGTCAGCAGGTCCTGTAGATTCTCCGGTACGTAGTTCTCAGGGAGGTTATCGTCGTCGTCGCCAAAGGGGAAGCCAGCCTCCCAGTCTCGGTCAACAGACGTCTTAGGCATGCTGGAGCTGAGCATTCGGGGCTTGGCAAAGCGGGAAGAGTGCATGGCCCTCCTGCCGAAGTACTCCTCGGTATTGGCCTGCTGAGAACTGGGTGGGCTCCGGTCCAGGGGTACGAGGAGGCGGTCGGAGCCGAAAGCAGAGGTGTGCAGGAGCTTCAGGGCCTCAGAAGTACGAGAGTCTTTGGCATTGCTGAGAGAGGGCGTAGGGGATTCAATACCGAACTGGGAGGGGACGGAGGAAGGCCAGGGACCAGCAGGAAAGCGGGCGGCGTTGGAAATGCCGTTCGAATCAAAAGAAGCCGGGAGAGGGGCGTCTAGGACAGAGAGCCCCTTGTTAACGGGTGAAAGCCCAAAGCCCAAGCGCATGGATTCTTCGTCGCGGGGAGAACCGTAGTTGGATCCAGTATAGGACATGTCGATGGTGGGAAGACCATTTTCAAGACTGGGTTGGCTGCCCAATGTATGCTGCTCTTGCTCATATTCAGGATAAGCCGAGGTGTACGAAGGACCGTCGGCGCCGTAGAGCGAGGTTGTAAGGGCACTGGTGGATGACTGGTTGTTGCTTCCGGAGGTGGAGTTGGAGCGACCTGCGAGAACGGGTGAAGTTCCTATCGTGACGCCATTCTTGCCGTAGTTGATGCGTCGGCCATCGGGGAGGACGTGAATGTTGGCACATTTCGGGCCGAACTTGCAGTTTCCCTGTACCAAAGAGAATTGTTAGCATGACTCGGGCGAAAGCGATGCGACACGTTGGGGAGCGGAGGTAGTTGGTGGGCGGTCGGGCGGAAATCGGCAGGCCTCATAAGGCGCACGCACCTTCGCAAAGTATTTGCAGACGTTCTCGGCGGCATTGCTGAGATCGTGGCTAAAAGGACAGGCATTGCCAGCCTGGCAAGCGCCCTGACGGAAGAACTTGCATGGGACGTGGGACGTGTCTGTCACGAAGCTTGTGTCAGTCGAGGCGACATTGGACGATCGCGCGGGGGATCGTGTGCAACATACTCGGAGGGCTTCGGGGCCCGTCGAAGCGGGGAGCGGAAGCCATGTTCGCCTGCGAGCCGTTGGCGACACTGAGGCTCCCGCTCCGACTGTGGCGGTACTCAGGCATGGTGGAGGACAAGGGCGACGAGGTTCGCGCAAGAGTTGAGAAGCCGAGCCGGAGTGGTTGAATGGCGAGAGGAGCGGGATGGAAGGAGAGAAGCGAAAGTCGCGAGGAGAAGCTGGAGGTTGCGTGAAGCCTGCGGCGGAGCAGGCGGCAAAAGAGGGCCCGTAGTGGGTTGAAAGCGGGCGAGAGCGGCCGAGGTGGGCGTAGGGTGATGGACGCTGGGGTTTGGTGGGGGCAGGCGCTCGTCGTTCTTGAGACCCTTGGGGCTCTGGGGCCTGGGTTAGAGGGGACAAGAAGAGGAGGGAGCGACGGATACGGAGGGTGGCTAAGAGTGACTTGCGCCGATCGCTGCTGTTGCGTGCGGCCGGCTTGTACCTCGGGGTTTGTCGCCGCAGTGGTGCAACCGGGGGCGGCGACGAATAAGCCCCACTACTGGGGGGGATATCGCCGAAAGTGTTGCCGTCTAGAGCGAGGACGAGCAGGATGGCAAGCGATGATGGAATACAAGTCTTTTGTGGTGTTGAAGATGCGCAAGATTGGGAGTAGAAGGGCGATGCAGTCTTATTAACTCAGAAGGACGCTCGTTGGAAGGCACCTGCACCTGCACCTGACGAACAGGCGAACCTTGCAGCGGGCAGGTAAGAAACCTGCAGCGGTACCGCGTACCTGCCAAACAAGTCCTATGACGGAGAAAGATGGGATTTTTAGTGCGGGCAATTGTTTGCATCGAGCAGCAATCAGCCAGAAATGTAATCGAAGGTCGCTCCTCAGCCAGCCTCAATAAGTTGACAAGGTACTTGGGTAAACTGGTAGGCTTGTAAGCCAAAGAGCCCGTACAGTGAGCCGATCCAAACGAACGGGTGGGCACTTGAGTGGGCACCTAAGGAGGCTTCAGGGGCTTGGAGAAGCTGTCAGGGGGCGCGTGTCAGTGGTCGGTACCCTCAGGATGGGCACCCTCCACCACTGTTATGTTTGTAAGTCAAACGGACAGGCACCGTATATCCGGAAACGTCCAGACTAGTTCCTTCGCAAAGCAAACCCCGACACCGAAGCCAGACGCGAGAGACCAAGAAAAGACGGTCAGGTAATCAGGATTCAGTCAGCAGGGCGCGTTGTACAGATAAATCGTGATGCTACGCCAGGCATAAATAGGATGAGGTGAGAGCACGATGTTGCAGTTGAGCTTCGTGGTGGTGGGAGTGATGTCTGGCACGCGACCGGATTCGATCGTCATCGATATTCAGTACCGATAATAAGAAGGATTCAAAGAGGAGTCGTTCCAAAACACATCATATACAAGGCAAAACAGACAACTTCGATGTGAGTGGGCAGTAGGCGCCTTTTATCCCGTTTTGGTTCTTGGAGGCAAGACATTTGATAGAGATGCAGCGGCAGAGGCTCTTGACTCTACAACAGTCAACGTGACTTGCAAGCCCGAAAGGAGCCCTCCCCGTGTGCATGGAGGTCTACCGTGGTTGGTTGCCTGGATGGGTGTAGAGTCTGAAGCTGGGGGGTGGGTTGACGATGGTGGTGGTGGTGATGATTGTGGTGATTCTCCCATCCTTCGCCAAGTTTTATTATTCATGGGCATCCGGCCAGGAGTGGGTTGAAACATCACAGCCCCTCTTGTTTCTCAGTCTCCTCTCCTCTCATCTTTTGCTGTTGGTACTGCAAGAAACGTGGGGAGAGATACGAAGCGCAAGGTCCCGAAGGCAACCCCCCCTTGTCCATCAGACCGCCCCTCTCTGCCTTGTATGCGCGATTCATGCCCTCGACTTTGGATCGCGCACGTGCAGGAGACAACAAGGAATCCAATTTACAGATCGCAGCCGCAGTGTAATCTGCATCCAGTACATCAGACGGGTAAGCCATGGAAACTATAACCTAAACTTCTAGGTTATTTGATGTGTCTTCACGACCTTGTCCTCTCTGGTGTTCTATTCGCCATCGTTTCGTCCCGAAGGAGCCATGGCGACGACAGACTGGGGGAGGGGGAAATCGTACCATTCAGATGTCACACACGCGGTTCATAGTGCTAATGCATATGACTGACTTGCACATTGCCGTGCTTGGGGGTTACATCGTTGCTTTTTGGGAGAATGTCGCCGCCAACGAACGGCTAATGGAAGCCATCTCAGCCGGCCGGGGATGCTTCGTTCCAGCCTCTCGTTCTAAACTCTGTCAACTTCGAGTACATGGCTACATCTACGAGTGTACGGATGCCACCATTCCAAATTCCAGGGGATTTCCTGTCTAAACCAGTATGCCGGTGAGGACTTAACTCTCTCGGGACCGGATGGCGTTCAACTCCGCCCTAGGCCCAGACTCTCCCGCCCATCAGCATCCCTGAAATCTGGGCGGCGGGGATGCCGTCCTCCCCTCGACCTTATGTGCCGATGCTGTGCCGTAACGCGTTGGATCGTTGTGGAAAACCATCGTACTGTCAGATTGGGGAAGCGTCAAGAAGAGCTCAGGAAACTGATATCTCACCCGCCTCCTGTCCTGGATCCTGGGTGATTATTGCCACCGGCGCAGCTCCGCACCCCCGTTGCCCACCGACAGCGAGCCGCCCATAGACACCAAGAATCGGATATCAAGGGTTCCGAACATGACAATCTTGAATCGCCTCATCCTATTTCGCAAGATTGTCATTAACCCTGGCCGGTCTTGAGTGTGTTAACTCATCAACCCCATGATCAAGAATGCTGTGTCCGCCATATCCGCTTATCAATGCATTGCCCGGGCAGAAGCAGATGCTCTCGTAGCTATACTGTATCAAACTCGATTCAATCAGGTTGTCAGACCTCCCTAAATGCGCACCCCTGCTTGTCTCGCCTGTGTCCTTAAGCCCACCAACCATCCAATGCCGCCTCGACAATCAAGGCAGTTCGCACCTATTCCCAACTTGGCCGAATCATACCCTCGTCCATCTGTCCCATGCGCGCCTCCTCATGCATCTCGAGAGTGTCGTACAAGGACCGTCTCGTCATCGTCGATCACTGGTCATCAACTGTTCAGCCCAGACTAGGCAGGGTCCGGCTCGATTTGGACGCAACGCGTTGGGCGCTTGCGCAGCTTGCCGTGACAATGCACCACCTGTCGCTCTTGGTGTAGTTTCTTATCAAAGGCCCCATCATGGGCATTCCATGCTTTGCTCTTTTGCGACAATCGCTGCAGAGAAATCCCATCTCGGCGGCAAAGGCCGGTAAATGACTTGTTTTAGGTGTCCTCGTGTTACTGCTGCCTCGTACAAAGCCAGATTCGTAGAACCCGGGCTTGGGAGCCATCTCCGTGCTGAGACAGCAGAACCCGGCTACTCCTCCATCTTTGTCTCCCCAAACTCTCATCTTCATGTTTTCAGTCGCTGGTGTCACGCCAACCCTTTTCTGTACGCCAACTGACGTAGGTCCACTAAGAGGCGCCTGTTCTTTCAGCTTGCTCGCCTTGAGAGAGGAGTCGCATGGATCTTTGACAAACGCAAACCGTTCAGTCACACGATGGAGGTGGGTAAGTAGTCAACGTTAGTTCTGCGATTGAGTTACTCCATCTGCATCTCATCTGCACCTCATGGACGCGTTTGCTGCAGGGCATATCGGGAACGCATTGCTCCATCAAATTTGGCGCTGGCCTAGTGGAACTCAATCACTGACAGCTAGTGGCATTAGTGCTTGTCTCCAGCGACCGTGATCGTTCAAGTCGCCTAAGGTAGTAAAAAGCAAGGCCAGGGTTCTCCAGTTGCCCCTCCCCAATGCGGTGGAGGTCCGAGCGCCCTTCAGTGGATCCCTTCGATCCAGAAATAGCCCGCGGGTCAGGCGAGGACTAGCCAAGCTCAACTCCAACAACAATATCGTAATATCCACGCCCTGGACGCAACGAGTAGGACGCCGTTCATTTTCAGAGCGTGCCGATTTACACGCACATAAACGTGGGATGCCCGTTTCAGCCACTCCTCAGACGAGGATGCGGGGACATGACCTTCCCCCGGCCAATGTCCGGGGCACATGACTTCAACGGGTGGTAGTCGTCCATCCCTGTCGTCATATCTCTCAACCCCCCAACCACAACTCTCCATGGGGGAGCCCACCCACTCGCTTAGTCTCCTTCCGCTGCCTCCCTGCGGCTCGTTTCGTTCCATCCCTGCCCATCCCCAGCTCCACTCCTCGCCCAAGGCATCCCGCGATGCCGCTGTCTCCGCCTCTCCCTCTACCTACCCGGCTGGCAGAAGCAAGCACTAAGCTTGCTGCAGAGGTATTATGTACGCGATACTGACGTGCACGCGTCCCTGCGTGACCACAGCTGGCATCGATCCCTCTGTAGCACCATCGACCCTGGTTGCATCTGCCATGCACATCCCCCAATTGTGATTGACCTTCCAGGCTTGCGGCCTTAACGCTGCATCACGCAGCCCTGGCTCTCTCAGCCCTGGCTCTCTCAGCCCTTCCACTGTGTCACCACTTAGCTAAATCGCATTCTGGATGCTCTCACTCACTCGCAGGTATTCGCAGCTTGCATTGCGCTGGTAGCCTTTCCTCGAGGCTTGATTCTCAACCTTGCATCGGGACAGACTGGAAGGCTCACCTCGCTCGTAAACAGTTTATGATAAACTCTACCGAGGACACAGGAGCCTTACTATTAACAGCACGGACTCATGCCACCAGAGTCTAAAGACCAGCGACGCGAATCACTTCTCAAATTCCCTGATTCCAGAATACGCCATAGGCCGGGCGAGGAGCTGTTGGGCCAGCCATCAGCCTTGGTTGTCTCAGGCGGGTGATCACCAGCACCACCACCATCAGTGCCAGCCTCATCGAAGCCGCCATCCTCTACTCGGTCTTCCCGCAACTCCACCACACCCTTACTACAACTGCCCGGACGGCTGTGGATGACGTCTGTATCTCCCTGCCACTCTAGCTATTGCGCCCCCGTGCTATCGTCTATTGGTGCGCACTTCCGACTACTATCAGCGAAGAGCGAGGGCTACATATCGGGAGTTTGTTGTGCTCCCTAATCCTCGCCCCGACTTGCTTGCTCTCGTCTCTATCTGCAGCCTTGAGCAAACAAGTGGCTGCCACACCGCCAAGGTGAGCCATTCATCGGGGCTGTCTGGTGGCTTGCTGGCGTCCCCGGATTTTGCAGCCTCTCGTCTTCGTGCCGGTCCTTTCGAACATGCTACTCGGCCCCCCTCTCTCCACAAAGCCGGGTTCAGTATGCCATGTCTCAATCCTTCTTCCACTTCCCTACAAGCCTGGGTCACCGCCAAGCACGACCACAAGACGTTGAAACTGAATAGCTTAGCGGGCTTTTGTCTTCCGGAATAAGCGCTCGGCAAGTGTTGCGCTAAAGCAGTTTCGACACCCACTCTTATCGACCGCCCGCCCTCGTGCGCGCCTCGATCGTCCCCAACACCGCTCAATCAGCATGTCTCGAGACTAGGCACCACACCCTCAACCTTGGAGACCGACTTATTCCTTGACCCAGACTACATAGTCTAGCAGCATCGCAGCGAACCTCATGATCCTTGCCCCACATCATCCGACCGGAAGCCCGGCGGAGCCATCAGTCTTGATCCCACACCACTTGTCACAGCCCCAATATGTTTTTGCCCCCTTTGACGCGTCTCGATAACAAACCTGCCAAGCTTGACGTGCCTGTTACTGGTTCTGTATCTACACTGGGCGCGACAATGGGCGCGTAAACTCCGGCAGCTAACATACTGAGCCATCCGTGCTTGTCAATGATTAAACGTGTACATTCCACTACAGGTAGAGTCTGCGCAAGACCCTTGTGGCGATCTCTTAACGGCCGCCGTGTTTTTTCTCCCCGGGGAGATGACCCTTGTCTAAGTGTACGGCTGTTTCGTCCTGGTGCCAGCGCCTTGAGTGGCCAGGGTCCGAAGGTGCCGAAATCGCCTCGACCGTTGCCTCATCCAACCCGCCCGATCTCGTTTGGTACAACAACATCATGTGATGACCTTTTACGGACTTTCATCAGAAAGTCATGATAAGACTATGACACAATTATTATCGCACCAGATAACCTCGCCGGAGGCTTTGAGCCTGGGCATGTTGGAGTGTCTCACAAGGCCTCCAGGATTCATGAAAGACCAGTCGAGCGCTTCCCTCAGGCGGGTCGACTTTTACTATGAGCCACACATACCCATGAACTCTCAACAAAAGAGTCCCGGTACTCTCAAACGAGGCCGCATGGCTCGCATGGCCAATACTCGGCCTGTGCCCGGCTTCACCCATTCGCCAATGGCCGCGCAGGTGACTCTTCGAGGGGTGTGTCTTGGGTCAAGTTTCGGATTCAAGAGGAAGGCTGGAGCGTCAGTCGACTTGGTGGTCTCGTATCACGGTGCGGGAGTCGATGGCGAATGGGGTCAAGGGACGGGCCGGCAAGGTGAGTTGAGTTGAGAGCCGGCAGGGGAGCGAGGCGGAACGCGTGACGAGCCGCGTCTCCCAGTGGAGTCTGCCCAGACATAGGATGCTCTGCCTCCTTTCTGCCCATCGAGTGGCGTCTGGGGGATGTCGGGCAGGATGTGGTTGGTTTTTCGGGTTCTTGTCAGAGAAGGCTGCAAATCGCGCCTCTCCCACCACCAACTGGCATTCCCCAAACGCGAACCCACCTCTGTGAGACTGTGAGACTGTCAGTTGAGGATGACGGAATGTGGCGTCTTATTCCTTCTACGCAGTACTAGCTCCGCACGTCGAGGACTAAGACGGTCTGCTTCTGGACTCAATATTCCTGAGGTCGATCATCACGCTGAATCGCACTTATATGTTGTCCGACTGAGGTTTCTCGTCTCAGTGCGACTAGAAAAGGCAGGTATTTGAGTCGCTCTAGGCTTCACGGGCAGCAAGAAGACGGTGGCATAGCAACTCCAATCGAGTCGTATCAGGCCGCCAGTGGTCGGTTTTATAACGCAGATAACGCAGGCTGGCCGTCTGGTTGAGGATGCGACGGAAGATTGCGCCCGGGTCTATGTAGTGCACCCAACGCAAATCACTTCAGATCCATGGTCACGGGATCCGTTTGAGCAGAAAGCATTGCGGCGAGTTCTTGATGAACTTGAAACGGTTGCTTGTATGGGTGTTGCTTCGGGAAGTGCGGGATATTGAGTAAAGAGGACACGAGGCATGACAGCATCCCCTTTCTTGAACATGACTTGGACGGGAATGCACTACATCTCCTTCTGTTCTCGCACCGCATTTAAGGATCGGAACAGCGAGTTCTGCCATGTGTGCAGTGAGGATCGCTTAGGGGTGTTTGAGAACCGTAGTCGGCGTGTAATAAGTCAGCGGCGAGGCCTTTTGTAAGTGACTTGGCTGCTGAGTGATCAATTGTTCGCACCACGCGTAACCAGCTTTTGCTTCGGATATTTTCCAACAACATTTCGCTAGACGGTCGAGGATTAAGGAGGTGCTCTGTGGTCATGCCATCGTGGTGGTTCGACTCGAGGCTAAGCACCGTC
The DNA here is from genome assembly GCA_017140155.1 of Fusarium devonianum. Lineage (NCBI taxonomy): Eukaryota > Fungi > Ascomycota > Sordariomycetes > Hypocreales > Nectriaceae > Fusarium > Fusarium devonianum. The sequence goes on along the minus strand of JADBHU010000405.1, from coordinate 39,757 downwards.
GTAAGTGCATGTCGCATCAATCCTAGAGAGCTCAAGAGAACCATTCGTATAGGGAACAACAAGGGCATTGAGAAAGAGAAAGAGAGAAAGGAATCAGTAAGGAAGAAGCGAAGTTAGACAGCCAGCGTACGAGATAGCGCATTATACGCATCCTGTTTGGGACTCCTCGCATTAACCCCCGTGTAATTCACATCAATAAAGTGTCCGCCTTTCTGGGGGCAGACTGTCGCGAGAGTGAGTCACTCCAACTCACGCTGATTCAAAGTGACAGAATATTTCACTACATAGTGCCAGCAAGTCTGCAACCAAGGGAAACCCACGTCGGGCCTACTATCATCTGCTTCGGACAGTTCTGAATCCCTTCATCGTTGGTGTGGCGAAACTGTTCAAGGCTTTCCGAAATAGGAAATCAGCAAAATGAGTCATTCTGGCTCATCCTGATTCAGAGTAAGAAAGCTCCCCGCTATCGACGCCAAGATCCACTTCCCGCCTGTTTGCAAGGGTATACACAGTGTCATTGGTCTTGCGATACACTGGGCTCCCGCGAGGAGGCGTCTTGAGCTGTCACGATGATTCATTTTCGCTCAGAATATTTGGAAGCAAGTGTTGCATTCATCCTTGTACAATGTAATCCCGTTGGTGAACTCGTATGAAGATTTAGTACTAATTGATTGGGTACCATCAAGCAGGGGATTTGAGGTGTTGACAAACGAGACAATGGAGAGGATCAAGCTGTATAAGTAGTGCAGACTCGAGGATAGATGAAGATAGCATCAATAAACGAAGTGAGTATGGCTCGAAAAGTGAGCCTTGATCATCGAATCAAAACGTAAGTCGTTCCTCATATCCTGCCTGGCACCCATTCGTCCCCTCTGTCTATGAAGAGAACGGAATCCGACGACATCAACCCATGAGTCGCATGAGCCGAAAAAGGAAGAATCGACATCGTCTGAAGACACCAACGTCAAGCGTCCTTCTGACTTCCCCTATCATCACACAAGCGGTCGGTTGAGTTTGACATGATGTAAATTGATGCTGTAATAACCAAGGAAATGTTCGTGTGCAAAGTAGCTAACCCGCGTACATGCCTTTCCAGAAACCGCCTCAACGCCCCGTGTCGCCTAAACTAACCCATAATAGTTTCCGATTAATGATAACTTTCCGGTGTTTTCCAATTGAGGATCCCAAGATCTTTTCGCCCGATGAGATACACAAGTTGACTTTGAACAGGATCACTTCTTTTCCAGCATCCCCCGCAGGGCATCAGCCTCAGCCTCCTTCCTCGCAAGCTGCAACCTTAGGTCGTCCCTCTCGCCCGTCATGGACGCAAGGGCGTCCTCGAGTTCCGAGATGCGGTCGAGCCGCTTTTGGCGGTATTTGCGGGCGGCGAGGGTGTTGCGTTGGCGCTTGAGTGTGGCAGAGGAGGATTCGTCCTCGGGCGAGGACTTGCGCTTGTGGGAGGATGATGAGGAGGATGAGGTTGGGGAGGGGTGGAGGGAAAAGGTAGATGTTCCTGGGATGGAGGGAGATTTGTTGCTTGCTGTTGCTGTGGTTTTGCCGGGAAGAGGGGTAGACGTCGCAGTTGTTGATGGCTGGGTTTGTTGCTGGAAAGTAGAGTCCATGTTGAGAAGCGGCTCCTGGGAGAGGAAGTCATCCCCGATCCCGAGCGCCGCCTGATCCCCAAGGGAAGCCGTCGTCGTATCCGGCAGGACAACGCCGTCGAGTAACCCAGCAGTCCCAGCGTCGATATCCAAGTCCCAACCACCCGTTGTCGCATCAACTCCCGCGTCCAAAGCCTGGTAGATCGCCTGAGTGTCCAATTCAAAGTCGTAGTCGCAATCACTGGGGAAAAAGTCCAAGAACCCCTGATCCGGCCCTTGGAGAAAACACAAGCTGGAACTACTATGGTGGTTCGACGGCGCCGGTGCACTGCTGGGGCTGCCAGTAGGGCATGGTGTTACGGACGCACGATGCGCTTGCTGAGCATGCGGCGGCCATTGATTCAAGTTAAGGGGGGGCGCGGCCTCCCCTACGTTTGCAGAGAGGCCGAGAAGGCTAAAGAAGGGGGAAAGGGGGGACGGACGAGCGAGTTGCGGTCGGTCCGGAAAAGGTTGAGAGGGGAAGAAAAAGAGGGTGATGGGAACGTGAGATGGGAGGGTTTATATGAGCGAGGTGTGAGTTGTACAGTGTGCTTATTTGCAGCGGATACTACGCTACCCGATGAGAATTGGTATGGGGCTGAGCGCTAGAGCGAATGGAGCTTTGTGTGAATCAATGCCAAATGGTATGAGACTTGGCTGGGGAGGCTCGAACGATCCAATGCCTCGTCCGAATTTGTGGTAGCTTCAAAACCAAGGTGATTTCAGAGTTGCGGAAAAGCAGTGCATTGAGCGATTCAGGGTTAATTCACAGCAAAGGGCCTCGCGAAATAGGTCAATTGCAACAAGGGGTGATGAGCGCGGCAATGCGCCTATGATGCAGGGTAAGGACTAGCCAGAGTTGGAGAGAATGAGCGCTACGGATGATCCAAGAGCCATTGTGTTTGGTCAATTGAACTGGATCCGAACATGATATATCCACTCATTCCAAGTGTATCTGAGAAACATTGGAAAGAGTATTCCTTTGCAACGACTTATCGCTATTTCTTAACGTTGGTTCTCGCATGCCTACTGCCTTTGGTTGGTGAGATTTGGGCCACATGGCAGCCTTCCGACACGTAGTGCCCGTGCTACCAACACACACACATGGGTATATAGAGCAACAGCCATTCCACCTTTCTTTTTTCTTTTCTAATCACCATTCAATCTTGGGTTTTACGAGCATCACATCTGAATCCAACACGACCCGTGTCGTCATTTGAACAAACCCCCCGCCATGTCGCTCAATACGGTGCCGAAAAAGTACCCTCTCACTATTTTACGCCTCCCCATCGAAGAGTCTGCCCAGCAGGACGTACTCAAATCGCCGCAATGGTTCGATATTGTCGATTCGATCATGGCGGAGCCAAACTGCCTCTCATGAAGTTTTGGGAGATGAGTATAGCCGAACCATTAAGACGGCTGGTTGAAGCGGGCGCGTCAGTGACATCGTGGGGTTACGATCAACATCATATTACTCTTAACAGGAAAGGGGGTAATATCACCGCCAAACGTCGGGATAGAGTTTGGTAGAGTGAGGAAAGATGCAAGTTCGAGCCTATAGCTACCGATTAAGCCATGGCAGAAAAAAAAAAAGCCTGATCTAAAGAAGCTTTAAATGCATACTAATCTTTATCATAAGGCTTATGATCAGTGACAACCTTATGACATCTTATCCCCCATATCAATAGCGAAGACGACCAGCCCTACTTATGAGAAACAGTGGCCTCTATTCGGGAGGATTTTCACCAGATCAAGCGTTAAAGTCGGTTGCTTTCCACCGCTTCTCCGGCTCCGAGCCTTTTCCTTCATCGTTGGTCGGATCCTCAGGCTCACCTTGGTCGCTCCCCGGATCCTCACTCATACCGTCAAGCGGCTGTGCTGTGCCTCTCCGCCAGTCCCATTCACTCAGGTACCTACAGAAGAAAGGTTGTCAGCATTAGCGTAAAATAAGGATCGGAGTTGTCGAGGACCAAGGAATATGGCCCTGCATCGCCAGGGCTGGGAAGCGGGTTGAAAAGAATAGGGGGAAGAAACGGGGAACAATGAAAAAGGTTGAATCTTACGCAGCAATGCCAAAGAGAGTATAAGAGTCAGCGTTATAAGCGGCGTATCCAGCACCCAAGTTCCTTGCCATGTTTGAGACGCAGTAGAACCCGTCTAGTTGAAGTCAGTGAATTATACATCCCATAGAAATGACACAGGCTGAACTTACAGGCGGATTCAGGAATCATGTATTCCAGCTCCGGGCTATCATCTGGAATCGGGCTGTCTCTCGTCTCGACCTCTCCTGAGTTGTCGTTGAGGTACTCCAGTTTTCCATCCTCGTTGACGCAAACACCATCGTGGACTAGATAAGTATGGGCCTCAAGTCAACTAACATGAACACCGTAAGAAGTTTGAGGAGCCGAAGTAAACCCACCACGCTGTATTCCATTCTCGTCAGCCGAATACCAGTGTGCAAACTCGTGAAAAAGAGTAGTCGAGAGGGTGGTTCCAAACTCCTCAATATCAAAGCCTTCTGTGACTGTTGCGCCGACCGGGGACTGCTTGTTGATATTCTCATCCTTCAAGCTCTCCGCACAGATGAGGATGTAGTCCATTGACGTATCGGTCTCGCCCAAGGTGTCGAAGCGAGTGCAGGGTCGCGACGCTCGGTTGGTAGCTCTGAGTGTAATACGGTTACCGTAGTACCACCCGCCCGCGACCGAGTCGTCCCAGCCCATGCTCTCTGCCATAGTCACCTCTTCTCCGTGAACGTTGATGTCCCTGTCGTGTCGGCTCAGCCAGTTCCAGTGGCTTTGGTCGCACAGGATGGTATTCGGGAGGGCCGTCCAGCCGCCGACCTCCTTCTCGTCTTCAAGCCCGCGTTTCATGTTTTCAAGGATGTCTGAGAACAGCTGTAAATCACGTTGTGGGAGAAGTAACGAGTACCAACTTACAGTCAACCACGGTCCAGTGAGGTGCACCTTCGTCGTTGCCGTCCACGTCGGCGCGAAGACCGAGCGTGGAACGCAGAGAACGGGCAACGCGTTCCCATTCAACCTCCGACTCCGCGGAGTCCTTGTCGCCTAGGATGTAGTCGAACTTTTCACGAGAAGCCTTTGCGAGTTCTCTGGTGTCTTCGTAGGCAAGTCGCAGTTTTCCCCAGTATGGTCTGCAACTCTCATCGACGTACCAAGTGCCGAGCCATCTTATGTCGCCGTCATCCCATACGTCTTCAGAACCTTCAGAACCTTCAGAACCTTCAGAATTTTGAGGACTTGGAGGACTTGGAGGATCTTGGCTGGGTTGGTCGACCCCATCGGCTGCGCGACCGAGGCCGGCCAGGAGGCCGGCCAGAAGCCAGGCGGAAGAGAGCATGTGCATAGTTAGAAACAAGGGATCCAGAGAAGCCAACAAGTCGGCAAAGATCCAAAAACGAGTGTGTAAGTGAGTGCTGGTGCGGGGGAGAGAAAAACGATAGAGACCTCCCAGATTCACCTTATAAGAATAAGTCAACGTAACCGGAAATGTGGGAAAGCCTGGATGGAGATTGACTCGGGTATTGGACTTATCCGACGGGTGCGAGACCTGCCAGCTAGACTTAGACCGTGAGGCCAACCTCGGTCCTCAGTCCAACTTGATGAGCGTAAGGTTGCTTGAGCCAGCTGGATCTGTGAGGGACAGGGGTAGCTAATATTGCCAAGCAAGTGCCGCATGTAATACGTTAATCAACTTAAGATTGTAAGCGGGTAGTAAGCCGCAGCATCCTTAATTGTTCCTGCCCCCCCCTGTCGGTTGTGAAAAGCACCGGACGAGTACTAACATAATCTCAACTAAAAGGTTACCTACGGTTCCAAGGCTTTACTATGTAAAGAAATAAAATCAATACAAGAGCCTAAACAAGGTATTAAAGATATCTCTTCTTTACGTATTATCAAACTATACTGAGTTCATAGCATTGAGCAGTATAGCTCGTTATAGTATGTAACTCTGGTGTGGGTTTTGCAACCCACTTCGCCTTATAGCACCCAACGTGGAGTTGCGGGATATTCCACAGACCCTGCCTAAGCTTACATGACATGAAACTTCCATATCCTGGTCCGTGGTTGCCTTCCCACTGCCGAGAGTTTTACTTTTGGTCAGCTTTCTAAGCCACCGTCGCGATCAGCAGAAGTTATGCATGGGCTGTCGCTGTAAGATCTGCGGCTGAGCCGTTTTAGTTCCCGCTCAGGATGCACTAAAGTTTCGTTTTATCTTGCCCCGGATGTATGATCTACACGTTAATAAGAAGTAACATTGTTATAAATCAAGTAACTTCTGGACGAGGAAGGCTTTTGTAGTTGAGGTGATTGTCTATAGACTTACTAAACAATAGTTGAGTTAAGCTAGATCTTTAACTAATCAGAGACTTAACCCTAAGTATCCTTCGGGACTAAGCACGGAATCCCTGCTATCTCCTGAACGTGTCTTATCTCTTTGTTCCGCAAGGGCCTTCCTTGCGAGTCTTCGGAACCCGCTCTCGAACCATATTTCTCTGATAGGGTTACGCATCTTCTAGCACGAGTTAGGAGAAACGCTGCGCCAGTGCAGCCTGGTTCCCGCAAAGCACCGCCGACTGCTATATTTGAAACGTACTATTTTGTTTGCTCATGCTCGGGTATATGTCGTTCAAAGGATCACCGTGCATACACAGATCCCCTGTCGCTCTTGGGCTGCATATCCAGATTATTACTTCAAACTTGCTAGTACGAATCAGGAGAATGCTGCGCCAGTACAACCTGGTTCGGTGAAATACATCTGCAAGGCACTGCAGACGACTCACTTCGAAACCTGCTATCCCTGTAACGTTTGCTGTTGTTTGAGCCCATGCCATTCGGGAATCTTTGTAAAAAAAAATAGATCCACCTAATATCCTCCAGCTGCATGTCAAGTTCCTGTTTCTAACTTGACTTGCTAGCACGTATCGGGAGGATGCTGCGCGCATCACCTCTCTTGGCGAGGCATATTCGCACAGGACTACTAATGTCGAAGCTTACTGTGCTATCTCCTGACATTCGAGTCAATGTCGCTCGGGGATCTTGTGGCAGATGGAGACCCACCCTATCATCCTTCGGCTGCATACTGAGTCGTCGATTGATACCCTCAAGGATCAGGGAGTCGGCGGAAAGGGACGGACTTTCTTTTGGGGGCTGCTTGATCCCGCGCAACGTTCGTTTTCTGCTCTGAAATCCTGAGCAGCTATCGTGAAAGTCTTAGAAGCTATATTACTGCTGGTCTGATATCGAGCAGGTTCCTCCCACTCTCAGTCTCTCGTTGTCTTCCTTTGGTACACTATCCTCCTTCATCCATTCTTTCTTGCCTCTTTAGCTTCCCACATTCTTTCATATTTTCTTCGTCTTCCCTGTCATCCATTTTACTCATTGCCGCCGTCGCTATGCCTTCGCCGCCGAAGCTTAGCTTCCTGGTCTTGTCGCTTCTAGCACCTCTCTGCGCAAGTGCTGAGAGCCTTGGTGCGAACCAGCCAGAGCTCCCTGCAGTTACCTCGCAGCGGCGCTCACCATGCAAGATTTACCCAGAGAATCCGGGGAACACGGTCCTTCCCGTGTCGACCAGCTCTTGGGCCCTATCGTCGACAAGTTCGTCGGCTACTTCGGGGGGTCCAGAGGAGACCAATGAACCGGAGTCCACTGCACTCGGGGGAGGAGTCTCCGGTGCCCCTTCAAACCCTTCAACCCATGAAAACTCCGAGAACTCCACACAGATGGCTGAAGATTCAACGGGTCATACGGGAGCACCAGACTCTGATGGACCCGCTGAAACCTCTGCAGGAGCATCTTCTGATCATTCCGCCCTCCCAGGGGAAGCCTCCGGTATCCCCTCAAGCCCCGGGAACTCTGAGAACCCAGGACAGACGACAAATAATTCATCGGGCAATACAGATGTACCAAGCACTGAGGGTCCTGTTGAAACTTCGGCGGGCGCGTCTTCTGACCATTCAGTCCTGCCCGTGGGGCCTTCCAGTGCCCCATCAAACTCCGGAAGCACTGAACAGCCTGGGCAGACTACACAAGATTCTTCGGGTCAGACTGGTTCAGCTGGGTCGGGCACCGAGGCCGAGACAGACGTGGCAACTGACGGTGGACCGTCCAACACGGTGCCTGGTGGAAACCCAACCAGCACAGCCACGGAGCCCGAAAGCCCAGTTGAATCGTCCACGGGAGGATCTTTGGACTCTACTGCAGTTGCTGGCGGGACAACAGCTGCCTCTGAGAACCCCGACGGGACGACACAAGATGCTTCTGGCCCAACCGAGTCGACTGGGTCGGGAAACACGATAAGCACTGGAGCAAACTCCGAAAACCCAGGAGAGACCACGGCAGCTACTGGAAACCCTGCGGACACTTCAGCGGCTACTGAAAACACTGAAGGTCCATCTGCTACTGACAACCCTGCTGTTAACTCGGCTGCTACTGAGGATCCTGCGAATACTTCGGGAGCTACTGGAACTCCTGATGAGACCACGCCGGCTACTGGGAGCCCTGCGGACACCTCAGCAGCTAGCGAGGATCCCGCGAATACTTCGGCGGCTACTGAGAACCCTGCAGACTCTTCAGGAGCTACTGGAATACCCCAGGATACTTCGGCGGTTACTTCAGAAGCTACTGGGAACCCCGACGTGACGTCGTCGGCTGGAAACCCCCAAGATACTTCAGCAGTGACTCAGGATCCTGACGTGACATCAGACACTGAAAATCCCCAGGATACTTCGGCAGCTACCGAGAACCCAGCGGATACCTCAGCAGCCTCCGGCAATCCGGCGGACACCTCAGCAGTTACTGAAACTCCCCCAGAGACTTCAGAAAGCGTAGAACATCCCGAGCCAACTACAGATCAACCTGGAACAACCGCAAGTCAGCCCCAACCCACGGAGCCCTCTGCAATCCCGGGGGATACAACAGATGACTCGCAGGACCCAACAAAGACGGGTGATTCGGTCCCGACCAGTGATACATCTGAGCCGCCTCAGCCAACAGAGACGGACGACGACGAGGAGGTTGTAGTGACGGGCAGTGACAGTGCTGTCGTGACCTACAGCCCGACTCAGGATCCCGACTATGCTTCCCTCACGGAGACCATCACGACCACTGATGACGATAACAATGAGATCGTCATCTTTCCTGGAGGGTGGTTTTGGATCCCAATTGGAAACCCCCCGCCAGGCGTTCGCCCTCCTCGTCCAACCGAGAATCCGGATCCCGAAGACCCAGAGGGTGATGAAGTGGAGGACGACGAGCCAACCACCGCCGATGACGAACCAACCTCTTCGGCATCTGAGTGCGCATCCACGGCGCCTCCAGAGTGCATCAGGACCATCTCATTCGTTTCCCATGTAGGCGGGTTCACAACAACCGAGATTGGAGACTGTCCAGCGACCGCTGGCTGCGTCTCTGGCGAACCGAGCACTACCACTACGACCATCGCAACAACCATCCCCTGGGTTGTAGGAACGCAAGTGCCTGATATCATGGACTACCCCGACCAGAAGGACCCCTCCGAGGAGACGCTGGATTGGTTCGAGGAAGAGTACGAAGACATGGGTGTCTCTTATGGCGACGAAGTCAAATCGTTCCCCGAGTGTGACGACGATACGAGTGGCGTTGACTATTCATGCTACATCAACGTCTTTGGTGACTTCTGCTTAGAAGTAGCCAAGGATGCGGACAAGGAGCTCTCCATCTCCCTTCCGGAGGCTGAGTCCTCCAGCAAGAAGACAAGGCGTAGCCAGGCGATGGCGCTCCCAGGCAGAAGATCGGCCACAAGACGTGCCGCCAAGTGCGACGGCCACGTCTTCAAGTTTAAGTGGACGGGGGCAGACAGCGGCAAGAACTGCGCCGACACGTGCCTCGGAGCCATGGGTCAAATGGCCGCAAGCTGCGCTGTCCCGGGCCCGGACGGCATTAAGAAGGGGGGCTCCGTCGACGTCGGATGCGGCACGTACTCGTATAGTGTCGAGCCCTCCGAGACGCCGGAACCGACTGCCACCAAGACGGAGGAGCCGGAGCCTACCAAGACCGAAGACGAGGATGAGCCTGGTGAGACGGTCGGCTTCGAGAAACGAGATCGCCACTGCAACAACCCGGAAGACTTCCCTGGGCACATCGATGTCTCTGAGGATTCCGTCTGGGACTCGGCCTGGGATGCTTGCCACCGAGACATTGCGCCTGTTGAGTACGACACTGACGAGTCAAAGAAGATCGGCATGTTTGATCAATGGGAGAAGTCTGACGGTGTTGGGTTCCGCTACTCCATCTACTGGATCGAGGGCTGTCATATGGAAGGGGAAGACAAGCAGCGGCTCTGGCATCCGTTTGGGCTTCGGAACGACTGGACAAATTGTCGAATGGTCTACGTTGGGCTGTGGGAAAGTTGTAAGTTCTCGTCAATTATCTTCATAGGTTAAGTGGTTTACGCGTACTAACGGCTCCAGGTAAGAACAACGAGGGCGTGGGAGGGGCAATTACTTATGGATGTATTCGATATGAGATGGAGGCAGGTGTTTGATGCGAAGGCCTCATTGAGTGTTGCCATTTGAACGATGCATGGAGCCACACACTGCGCTGGTCTTGACTTGGTTAAACAAATATGGTTAGACCTCATGTTGTGCTCGCGATGGGCATCACGATCGACAGCGATGCGCCGCAAAAGAAATCGCTGCAAAAGAAGCCGTGCATCCTCTGCCAAGACTGTTTTTCGTTTGACCTGACGCGGCCTCTCTCCTCATGGTGATACATTCCGGTGTCGCGGATCCAACGGCTGATGACCTGCCATGCCTCTCTTGATTGACAGAACACGACATGAATAGCAGCCACTTTAGTAGCACCCATGCAGACTCGTGAGCCATGGTTGATCATTGGTAACAAGCCAAGCCCTCCAGCAAACAAGGCTCTCAAAAACAGAAGCAGAAAACGCGTGGCTATCGAGGCTCTGCTGCAATGGAGCCTCTTCCTTGGCTGTGTGTGAATCTGCCTTGTCTTGGCTTCAGCTGGGGGAAATAGTTCGGGGGATGATGGCCTCATTAATCCCCGCTCAAAGACTGGTCCAGTCTGGGCAGAAAATGAAACGGCCCAACTCGGCAACTGGTCACGCGAGCAACTTCTGGGAGGACGAAATAAGGCTCGGAAAACGAACCCTTGCCCGCTTACCTAAAAAACAAGCATAACCTGGGGGCGGCGGCTGGGGGAGGGGGAAAAGGGTTGCGTGGCCTTCGCAGCCACAAGCAGAACCCCACGGCGTTGATCTTTTTTATCTGCTAGGGTTGTTACTCCGTAGATGCTGGATCTACCCTTCAGCCACTGTCGCTAGAAGGATAGGAAGATTCGGAGAAGTGAGGGTGCGCACACACTTACGTACGCACGCCTTGGCACTTTCTTTCAACCAACAGCAACAGCAACACTGGCGATGGTGCATCAGCTGGAACTGCTTCCATTGTTCTCCGTGATGCTCGGATTTCGGAGTCGTCACATCATTGTGATGCTTGACAATAAGCTTGATACAGTAGTCGCGCGGATCGCCCGGAAGTCGGCACTGGCATCTCATGATAGTGACTGTATTTGGACCTGAACAACCCGTCAAGCCTCCCAGACAACTGCCGGCCCCTATACCCTGATCCCTGAAGCCAGTGCAAGCTTGGAAAGATGTGCGCTGCACGGAAACATGCAGGTCTCTCTCCCCAGTGGAGACGAAGCTTCGGAAGTAGAACGATTCCGCAGAGGGAAAATCCCGTATCAATCTCCATCATGACGCTCGCCAAGACAAACTCCGCCTCCCTGGCGTCTTGGCAGCAAACAGCAAACTGTAAACCCCAGGCCAAACTCCCTTCGGCCAACTTGACGAAACACAGCTTTTGACGCCGTGGAATCTCTGAGTGGGCTTTGTCGAGAGCTCACTGAGTCAGTTACTCGACAAGGAACTTTCCGGAGAAAACGGGAGGATATGACTTCATTTGGAGACGACATGATCTGCACCTACTCCAGAGTCGGGGGGTTAGAGAATGCTCGGTTGCAACTGAGGTCCATATTTCCCCCATGCCCCATGCCGGGGGGCTCCAGACAGAGACGACGACGTGCCAAGGCAGAGCCAGCAAGGAAGGGAAAAAGCTTGGTCGGTTGATCGAAGCTCAACTCTTGGCGCAATTACGACAGATGTCGTGGCTCGGCCTGGGGGGGGGAAGCTTGGGTAGCCAACAGGCCAAAGAGATGAGCAGAGAGACATGTACTGCCAAGCGGAGGGAAAGCCGAGGACGTGGGTACGATGCCAAGAGTGAAGCGTACGTAGGGCAGCAAGAATGCGACTGGGACTTGGGTTGTGGCTTTCATCTTGTTCTTGATGGAGATCGTCGGGGGGGGCTTGCGAGCAGGACAGGGAGTGATGGAGATGCCAATGCAGGTGCCAGGGCTTCAATGACTCGTCTGTCTCTTGGATGTATAAATAGTCTTGGATGCCCGGAACATACAATTCCAAGTCATTCTACATCATTGCCAATCCCAATCAAGCACCAGTCTCTAGTACTACACTTCAACTCATCCTCGTCAACACCAACATCAAACATCGCCAGAATGTACGCCAACTCCATCGCCCTCGCCCTCGCCCCCCTCCTGTACCTCGCCCGCGCAGACGTCAGCCTCGACCGCGACGACATCCCCCGCGCGTGCGACACCATCTGCGACCCCATCGTCGACCTGACCCGCCAATGTGACACCGACATCCGCGGGGCCCGCGACCGCGACGAGGACCGTCTCGAGGCCCAGTGCGTGTGCACCAACGACTCGTTCGACGTCGGCCGCGTTGCTGCCCTCTGCGCGGACTGCATTCGCCAGAACCGCAGGAGGGATAACGACGACGACGACGACGACGATGATGATGATGACCGTCGTGAGGATATGGAGGGTGAGTTTCAGCCAAGAATTGGTCCAAGGCTTGTTTACTGACAATTGAAAGATATCGATGACATTCTGTACACTTGCGGCTTCTCCTCCGCTACATACGTCGCCTCCTCTGCCTCAGCTGTCGCGCAGAGCATCAGCGTGGACGCCACCCGCCCAACCGACACGAGCCAGCTCACCACCACCATCGGTGGAAACGGCGCTCAGCGCACTGGCTCAAACAGCGAGCCCACGGGTACCAGCGGCAACAACAACGACAACAACGACAACAATGATAACAACAATGATAACAACAATGATAACAACAATGACAACAATGACAACCCCACCGCGACCGACAGTGCTGCCAACGCGGACGACACCAACGCCGCTGCTGCGCTGTCGCCTTATGGTATTGCCGGCGCTGCTGTCGGTATCGCCATGATGCTTGTCTAAGGGGTGCTGTGAGCTTTGAGGATTCATTAGAGTGTCGCATGGAGTAGATGGTTTTGATTGATTGACAGAGCGAGAACAAGGGGACTGAGTTTTGAGCAGTTGCGTGATGAATACCCACGACTGTCGCTATAGATATGCATTGCATCAAGAGCCATGATGCAGCTCAATAGACTTGAATTGATCTAGGATAAGCCAATATGTTTGTATACTCACATACCCTGTGATATCGACTCTTGACCAAATCGCTCAGTCGCGAAGGTGATCCAGTAAGAGTGGTCAATGACAGCCTCTTCTGCTCCATGTCGCATCATGATACCTCATCAGGGAACCGAATCTCCCTTTCGCGCCGAGGAGGAGTGCTAGATCCCGACTCTTGGATATAGCTTGCTCCATCCGGCCTCATCGGGTGTGCACCGGTTACGACAATAGGACCTGTAGCGCGTGGCAGAACATTGCTCTTCCCGAACTCGGAGATATACCGCCCAATAAAGGGGACCCTTCGTCGCCGCTGCACCGCGTGCGCATCGTCGCTCAGGTTCTCGCTGACCACGCGGCTCAGAGTCCGCGGAGCGAGATAGCCCAGCTTACCAAGCGGAATGCTGAGTCCGTGGCCAACCTTGAGCGTTGTCAGCATAAAAAAAAGATAAGGAGAGGATCTAGTATCAGGGGCACTTACAACGCTGCAGACAACCAGAAACCAGACTACAACCCGTGTCATCTCACCAAGGTCCACGACATCGCTGCGCGGAACACCGTTCTCGTCGCTCAGATGTTCCTCGATGAACTCCAAGGTGATGAACAAGTAAAAGACGGCCGAGACACCGATAGGTCCGAAGAAGCCAACAAAGACAGCCTGCTTCACTTCTCTGATCTGTGGGATCCATTTGTGCATGGCAAATACCCACGGCAACCGTCTCAAAAGGAGGACCAGCAGGCCCAAGGCGACGAGTCGCCCGATCGAGAGGACCGAGTTGGCGTTGAAGTGTTGCCACGGGATGACCGCGCCATACCACAGAAAGATGGTGACGTTGAGGAGCATGTCGATAGTCGGCTGCAGAGAATCATCCTTGGTCTCGAGCCGGAACCAGTCATCCCAGGTAAAAGTGTTGCCCGCGATGAAGCATGCGAGGACGTCGTCAGTTCCAACGAGACCGCACGTGCCCAGGATGAACAGCGCAAGCGCAATGGCAAACACGAGGAAGCTCTCGCGGTCGACGTAGTTGCGCTCCTCGGCCCAGTGAAGCAGCTCCTTACCAACCCACCCCACCACAGCGCCGTACACAATGCTCAGCAGGATGGTGTACCCCCAAGTGAAGGCGAACCAAAGGCCCATCGCATCCCGCGCACCGCCCTCGGTAGCGCCCGCGCCGACATACTTGATGAGGTACAGCGCAAAGAACAGGAACGGGTACCCGAGGCCGTCGTTGGCGCCCGACTCGGCGACGATGAGGTCCTGCAGATCCTTGGGGATGTTGTGGTCCGCAAACTTGCCCTTGACGATGACGGCCGAGAGCACGGGGTCCGTGGGCGTCACGCACGCGCCGACGGCCAGCGCGTGCAAGAAGCTGGGCGGCCCGGCGAGGCCCCAGACGAGCAGGCTCGTGGCCAGCCACATGCACGTCATGCCCGGGCCGACGAGGAGGAGGACGGGCTTGAGCTGCTTGAGGAGGTACTTGCTCGGCAGCTGCACGCCGGCCAGCACGAGCTGCACGCCGAGGACCAGCCGCGAGAAGCTGAGGGTGATTGCGTTGAGGGCATCGTCACATTCCGTCTTGGAGATGTGGCTGCTGTGGCACTGCGCGTAACTGTCCGGGCGGATGAAGTTGGCGCCGTTTGGGCCGAATCCTACGCCTGCCAAGAGGGCGATGACTATCCGAGTGAGTGCCAAGCGTTAGTGTTTCAAACCTCTAGACAGGTAGCGTAAAACAGGCGGGTTTTTGAGATGTCTGGCTACGTACGCGCTTCAGAGAGGTAGTAGTTCTCCTTCAACAGATACGACACGAGGCCGAACACAGAGATGAAGCCTCCCAGCAGAGCCAAGACGATGTTGAAGTTGGTGAGCTGGAGGGGGATCGCCCAGATGTCGCGCACCATCTCTACTCTCAACGTTAATTGACGACGATGAGGTGAAAATGCCAAGATGCTGCGGCCAAGTCTTGGGGAGCGTCTTGGCGGTGCGTGGGTCGCGGGAATTTCCACGTCAGGTTTAAGATGGGCCCTGATGTCATGGGCGTCTCGTAGGGAATAATGGGGAATAAGAAGCCATTGGAGATCCAACGCCAGATCAAATCACGACCGCTAGGGATGGCCATCCCCAAAGCAGCATCCGTAACCATACCAAGGCGTCAAATATCACGGACATTGGGTTAGCCATCCTCTGAAACGCTTCATTTGAGAGCATCGAATCCGAACAGTAACACGGATGCTTCTCCTTCGCCCTCACGACCGTTGAACTTCCCCGCCCTGTAAGCTGACGTTGACGAAATTCCAAGGAGCACCAATCCTTTGCACTCGCCATGATTGGTCCATCGGGAGCTCGCCCGTAAGCACGGTAGACCTCGCTTCGAGAAACGGACTTGCATCCAGTCCGAGGCCTCATCGTGAAGAAGAAGGGTTCTGTAGAGATGCAATTTGCATCTTGCCGTTGTCTTCGATCCATCTCCATCATCCCTAGAGCCATTGCATCCGTGTAGCGTTATTTGGCAGACCTCGTCATGGCTGTACTCAACCACCTGCTGTCCCTCCCATTAGAGAGGCCAGTCCTGGCCGCGGGCTGGACCTTGGCAGCAGCTCTCGTCCTCCATGTTCTCTACCGGGGATACCAACAGCGCCGGTTCTATCGTGGCCTGGTAAGAAACCCCCAACGTAATCGGGATTCAGAATATGGGCCAGCTAACAGTCGAATAGCCCGGCCCGCCTCACAGCTGGCTCTTCGGCCACCTCAAGGTCATGGGCGAGATCGCGGCGCTGATGCCGCCCAAGAACCATCCGCAGGCGTACTACACCGAGATAGCTCGCAAGTACAACCTCGAGGGCGTCTTCTACCTCGATCTCTGGCCCGTCGGCCCCGGGAGCCTCGTCCTGACAGACCCGGAGCTCCTGGACGAGGTCACAGTCCGCAAGCCGCTGCCGATGCACCCTCTCGCCGAGAGCTTTCTGTCCGCCATCATCGGCCCGGGCAGCGTCGCGTCGGCCAACGGCGCGCTGTGGAAGAGGCTGCACGGTGCCATGCTGCCGGCCTTTTCGTGGGCGCACATCCGCCATCTCACCGGTCTCATGGTCGACGAGAGCATGCTCTTCCGGAGCAACCTGGATAAGCTCGCTGCGTCGGGCGAGGTGTTTTCGATGGAGAAGCTGGCGACCAAGCTCATCTTTGACGTCATTGCGATGATCGTCTTTAATTTCCCGCTCAATGCGCAGACCACGGGAAGTCAGGACCTGCAGGATCTTCTGGGGTTGATCGAGTTTGCCGAGGGCCAGATGGACATCGCCGTTGCCTTGAACCCAGTCGCTCGCGCCAAGGGTTGGTGGAAGAAGCGTCAGATTCTGCGGCGGCTCGATCCCTCCATGATCGATAAGATCCACGAGCGATATGAGCTGTTGATTAATGAGAAGATCATTCCGTCGAGGAAAGATCCAAGCAGTATCTTGGATCTGATGCTGCGAGAACACGTCCAGGTCAATGCACAAGAAGAAGGCGGCACGACAAGCGCCGCGAAGCTATCAAAGGCAGATGAAACACTTCTTCTCACCAAGTGAGTCCTACCATGAGCATTGTTTTGGTTCATACTGATGCCGTAAAACAGCGTCAAGGCTCTGCTCCTAGGCGGCCACGGAACAACAATGGACACCCTATGTGTAAGTTCACCACCACCCCATCCTCCCACATCCGAAAGCATCTCACCCTGAACCTGCAGTTCATCTACATGCTTCTATCAAAACACCCCAAAGTCGTAGAGAAGCTCCGCCAAGAACACGCCGCACAACTAGGAGCCGACCTCCAGTCCTCTGCAGACGTCCTCATCGACGCCCCAGAGAAGCTCCAGCAGCTCCCCTACACCGAAGCAGTCATCCGCGAGACCCTCCGAATCTTCCCCGTCGGCTTCGGCATCCGCGAGGCCGCCCCGGGGGCAACGCTGACGTACAACGGCCGCACGCTCCCCATCGACAACGGGCTCGCCATCTCGCTAAACGGCCACGACCTGCACTACAACGCCACCTACTTCCCGGACCCGACATCGTTTCAGCCCGAGCGGTGGCTGGCTTCCGAGGAGATTCCACGGTCGTACTTTCGGGCCTTTGGGAGGGGCCCGCGCGCGTGTCTGGGGCAGAACCTGGCGCTGAATGAGCTCAAGGTCGTTCTGGTCATGACGGTTCGTGATTACGAGTTTGAGTATGCGGGTTTCAAGCCGAATGCGGAGCCGAGGACTACGCATACGAACTTGGACACGGTGTATGGGGATGTCGTCTTTCAAGAGCTCGGCATAGAGGGGAAGCCGAGGGGTGGCATGATGATGACGGTCAAGAAGCTGTGATTAAATGGGGCCTTGGTGTATATATTTGGCGGGTTGATACTTGCATTTGTAATATTCCCGCAAAATTTGACACTGGAAATGCAGTCACACTTGGAATTATCCCTATTGACATAGGTGTAAGCTGTATCGCAAGAAAATAGCACATAATACAGAGACACACAGACAACATGACCCAGGCGATATGCACATGGTGAGAATGTATAGAATTGCTTCCTAAAGAATATCTTCTATTGGGTCTGATCGTAGATGAACTTGCTAACCTAACTGGCAGCACAAACTAGAAACCGCTGTTTCGCTATATAGACGAAAACGCCAGAAAACAAAACTCCATATCATCAGCTTTCTCTGCGCTGGCATCAATCAACGTTATTAGTCCACCTACTTGTCCTCTAACGACTCTTAAAGCACCGTTTCTCTTCGCCTAACCCGTCTATCCCTGCGTCGGGGAACAAGTTGAAAGCTTTGAATCTGGAGCCGAGGAGGAGGCGGCGGGCTCGGCTCCAGGGAAGACGTATCGGAAAATAATACATTATCGAAAAAAGTGCCGCCGCAGGGATAAGAGGGAGGTGAACAAACTCCTGACTGGGGGGAGGAACTAGAGTATGCGGTTGAAGGGTCAAAGGCGTAGTATCCTGCGTCAGAGGCAGAAACGGTCGGGTCAAAAAGAGGACTGAAGAATTTTGGTGGCGACAAAGAGTGTTCTCCATGATTCTGCACGCTGGGTGGTGTGCAATGATCTTGGCTGTAGAGGATTTGTTCCGCCTGCTTTCGCGCATTTTGATGGATCTTTCGCTGGGCATCTTGTTCCTTCACTCGCATCAACCTCTCGCGGATACTTGTCCGCTCTCTTCGTACGCTGCTTCTCGCTCGTCCATCGACCTCGACTCTTTTTCCGTATCCTCGGGCAACGTGGCCTGATCCGTGTTCCTCCCGACGGCCAAAACGTCGCAGTGGTGGTAGCTCTGGGTCTACCTCGTCCGTATCATCCGTATTCAGTTCCATAGCATTCCCTGGGACTTGGGATATGGGAACCTCCGATTCTGACAAAACACGAGAGCTCTTGTCCATTTTCACCACCGTGGGTGCTTTGGCACTGAACGAGAGCCGACGTGGGCTCAGAAGTTGTCGAAGAACAGGCTTGTAGCGCTTCGCAACGCGAGGTAATCTATGTGTTGCCCGAGGGACAGGATTCGCTTTGGCCAAAGTCTGCGCCGTAGTAGGTTTGCTGCGTCTCATTGGTGTGGGAGTCGATGGCAGCGAAACAGAGGACAAGGAGAGTGTTTCCGTAGACGCCTCGGTGTCTGCCTCGTATGTGGAATCGCCTAGGGTCGCCATCTCGTCGCTGTAACATCCTTGCCCCGGTGTCCCTTCCGCATCTTCCGGGGGGCGTTCGCTGTGCTTGTTCTGCTTTGTTGATGTGGACTCGCTGCTGTACATGTCGTCTATCCCTCGATCGCTGGGCGTTTTTGGCCTTGACCGCTCATCCATACCTACTCTCACCTATGCAGTACGATGAGGATAAGGACCATGAGGCCTCTCCGCTCTACTGATGAGTGTCTCTTGCTCTAGCCTCGTCGGCTTCTTGACTAGTCCCGTGACTAATTCCGCACGCCAGCTGGTATCATCGAGCGCGGAACCGGGTGTTGGGAGGCCTGGAAACGTGTCGGAAAGATCCAAGAGAGGTTCGCTGTTGATGAGAGAATCATTGCCACCATCAAAGCCAGGCGATAGGCCACTGGCCCTGAGTACAGCGAGGGAATAATCGAAGTCTACCTCTTCCAGCTCCCTATTGTCGTCGCTCTCTTGCACGAGATCTGAGGCTGGGGCGTGGCCTTTGAAGAGATCGTTTTCGTCCTCAGGGGTGATGGCTAGACCTCTATCATCGGGGTTGGTAGAGGTTGCGCTGCTGTCTACGTCGAAGAGCTTTCCACTCGTATCTGCCTCAGAAAGCTCCTGGGCAGAGTCTTTTTCGATCAATCTTCCCCTGAATGTCGCCTCGTATACTTTCCTAGAAGGATCGTTCTCGGTGAGCTGTTCCCCGGCGTTGTTCGACTGTCGAGAGATCTGGCATGCGGCATTTCCGTCTCGTTCCGCCGTGTCACTCGACCTCCTACGGAATATAGCCTCGTTAATCTCCCTAGCAGGGTCATTTTCAACGAGCTCGCCACTAGCATCGGTGTCGTATTCAAAGACCTGATCTGCCCTCTCTGTGTTGCCGTTCATCCTGCTACCGCGTGTCGCCTCATTGATCTCCTGCATAGGGTTATTCTTGAAAGACTCCCCACTGCCGTCGTTGTACCGGTCAGGCATATGGTGCGTCATGCGGTTGTACTGCTTCAAATTGTGCTCCATCGTGGCGACTGAGTTTGAAGAAGAAACGAATGAATGCTTCTATGGATGCTGACTTAATAAAGATAGCTTGTCGATCGCTATCAGGTCAATAGAGTTGTGATGATGTGGCCGACAATGTCTGCCCTGCACAGCTGAGGCATGTTGTGTTCCCAAATGGGAAGGGCGCATTGCACCTTCCGAAGTCCTGCGCCAGTCAGTCCTTTCCGTTGAGCACTAAATGTGAGCGTGTACAAATATCACAGCAACTTGAAGAGGGTGGTATCAAAATAAACGCCAATGTATACATGAACACTTTTTCTCTATTACCTACTTATCTGTCTTTAATCTTTGGCCGTCGCTCATAAGGTATCAAATAACACAACTTTTCGCTTCTCTTGTTGTTCTTCAGAAAGACTTGGGCGGACTGTGGCGTTGAAGCCATATCAACATGCCCGCTCACCTCCCCGTAAACCGCTTCTCGGCATACCGGAAAGGAATGTAAAACAGCGAGCTCAGAACAAAGGCAATCTCGAAGCCAATGTCTCCCGTCGTCTTCGCAATCGGACCCGTCCACCAGACCTGCGCCATGCAGGGCACCACGAGCGCGTAGCAGATGACGCCGGCCGCGAGGGCCGCGACGCCGAGGGGCAGCTCGGACGCCACGTTCCAGATGGCGTGGTCGTAGGACTCGTAATGCCCGCGGCGGAAGACGAGGTGCTCGACGATGACGATGCCGATGAAGGACGCGGACCAGTAGCCGATAAGCGCGACAAAGTTCTCGAGGTTGACGAAAAAGTCCCGCTGGGCACGCAGCGCGGTCGGGATGACGATGACGGTGACGACGATGGCGAAGGCGTACCGCGGGATCTTGATCAGGCCGGGGATGAGGGTCTGGAAGTTGAGCGTGATGGCGTACATGGTGCCGCCAGTGTTGCCGAGGAGTGTGAGCGCAAGGATAACGACTACAAACTTGCCAAAGCCTCCAGCGCTCGAGAGCATGGCCGCCAGAACGCCGCCCACGAGGGTCTCGCCGTAGGCCTCCTCCCACTCGGGAACGTTGGGCAGCGCACCGCCAATGGCAGCGCCGAGAGTCATGAGCAGAACAGTAGGGGTCAGAAGACCCATGTAGCTGTAGGCAAAGACACGGCTAGAGGGAACCTTGGGGTCGAAGTAGGTCGTCAAGTCGCTCGCAATGGCCGCCCAGGGGATCATGTAACTCGCGACGATCATGCCAAAGCTGAGGACCTGGCTCGCGGTAGGCGGCGCAGCGGGAGCGGCCTGCTTCATGAGCTGCGAGCCGCCGCATCCCGTCGCGATGGTGATGGCGATGATGGCGGGGATGAAGGCGTATGTCTCGTAGTAGTGCAGCACCTTGAAGCCGCAGAACGAGATGAAGAGCGAGAGCAGGCCGATGATGACGATGCCGACATCGGGACTCACGTGGCCGCTGGAAACTGCAGAAAGACACTGTCCGCCAACGACGAAGATGATGACGATGAAGCCGGCGAGAGTGGCAAGGTTGAGCAGCACCGGGATAGAAACGAGGTATCGACTAATAGAGTCAGCACGATAATTCAGATGCGTTGCCATGATCATCACAGCATCCACTTACCCAAAGCTATATCGCGCCTGGATCATTTGCCTCATCCCCGTCTTGGGACCCAGCGTGGCGAGATACGCCGGCGCAACCGTTGAGAATAAGCAGAAGAACAAAATCACCAGAGCAGAATCCCTCAAGCTCAGGCCATAGACCTGAGGACCCAGCATGCCAAAAGTGATGCTGTATCAACGCTGTTAGCCTCAATCCCTTCTTGAGTCATACGACCGACCCCCTCGGTTATGAAGGTTTTTCCCCCCCAGTTGGTTACTCACCCCAAGATGTTGGAGTTGATGGAACACCAGCAAGTAAATATGTTGTAAAACCGCGTCACTGTGCGCTCCTCGACGGGAATGGGCTGGATGCCCTTCTCCTCGACTCGTCCCATCCGCAGCGCCTTGTGGAGAATGGCCGCCGCCTTGAGACTCTCGGTGTCGCTGTGATCGCCATGGTCCTCCGGGGGCACGGTGGTCCGGGTCGGGACGCCCTTTTCCGCATCATCAGCTGCTGTCGTCGCCATTATTTATGCCTTGACAAGAACAACCCTTGGTTTTGTCGCAGTATAAGGTAAAGCAAGCAACGTGAAGCTGGAGAGAGAAAATCCGGGGGAGACGTAATTATATATGGATATGGAGATGCCAAAAAGCGGGCGAATCGTCAAGTTGCAACTCGGTGGTCCCGGTTCCGGTGCCGGGTTCCGCACCACAATCAACGAGAAAAATCGGTCGAATAGACTCGGGTCTACCGTCAACTGCAGCTACGGGATAGGCCAGTTCTAGCCTTGCACGCCTGTCAAATAGGGCGCGCTAGACTGCGGGATAAACCTCGCCCCCCGTGGGTTTGCTGTAGGTTGCCCGCGGAGTCAGTCACAGGTCAGGAAGATCGCTTACAATTAGCTCAATATTGCAAAGAGTCACTTGGTTGTTAGAGTACGGCACAAGACATCAGAGTTGATCCACGCTGCCGACTCTAGCCATGTTAGACTACGCCGTGAACCGAGAGTCATCGTCCCTCGAGTCTTGTTCCTTTACATCGGTCGCGTGAGTTACCCCTCCAAAGCTAGCCCTTGCAAAAGACCCTTGGAGTCGACGAGCTTTGACACCGAGGCCCTGTCGCTTATCGAATGTTCGGCGCATATTCTCCAGGGCCGTTGATCTGCGTTGTCTTTTTGATCCAAGCGTTGCAGGGTGGCGGACAGCACTGAAGAGGAAAAACGTGCCTCTCTGAGTTTGAACGAGCCGCATCCTAATTACCCTACCATATCCCATGTTCGAAATCCGATTCGCCTCCTGGTCGATGCCCGCCACACGCCCGTTTTCTGCAGCGCCAAGAAGGGTCTCGAATGCTAGGGAGCTCCCACATTCGGGCAAGGCTAGTTCTGTTATGGCGGGGTGACTTGTTATTTGGTTGATGGCCAATTGTGGTTGCGCCCCAGCTGGAAAACCGTAGTCTAGGCGATACCGCTGCTCGGACGATACAATGATCATTTGCTGTCTTTCCGCTACTGATGACTCTGCTTCTTTTTGCCTCGGAAGAAACCTCCGACAGCGGCCATCAACCCTCCAAGCCCCTTCTCGTGGCTGTCGCCCACTAACCCTCCTCTGATCCACCCCGGAAGTTTGCTCCGTATCCTCTCCGTCCCATACCGCCGATCCACAAGCACGATTGCAGCGTAATCGCCCCGGTGCCGGATTGCCCGCCCGATGCTCTGGTTGACGGCGCGCATGCAAGCGTTCTCGTAAAAGTCCCGGGCCGCCTGCTTGGCCCGGCTCACGGCCTCATCTTTGCCGGTACCGTTTGCTGTGAGATTTGTTTGAGTTGTCGTCTCGATGTACTCAATCTTTGCTTTCCAGTCTGGCGACGCAATGTTGGGATAGGGTAGGCCGATGACAATGACGCACCGCCCGAGACGGTCTGAGAAGTTGATGCCCTCAGACATTTTACCGCCGATGACGCTGAGAAGGAGGGCGCCTTTACTACTGCCGTCGCTTAGTATGGCATTGGAATATTCTCCAAGAACTTCGTCGCTTGATCCGCCTCGGGTCTCCTTGAACACTGCTTTGCGCGTCCCTAGGCGATCCCACACTGATTGCGTATTCGCTCCCTGGCTTTTCTGCCAGGCCGCAACAACCTCGTCGAGGTAGCCATAACTGGGGAAGAAAACAACCACACCGTCAGGAACAAGCGAACAGAGATTGAGTATGGCGAGCCCCAGCTGTGTTATCATTTCTGGGTCACTGCGCTTCTGGAAGCTGAACTCGAAAGGCGGCATGCCCGGTCTCGACGACGCCAGCGTCCAGACACAGAGATTCTCGGGCGGGATGACATGCCCACAGCTCAGTGTTGTCACTTTGTCTGTTGCCAATGAGGGGAACAAATGGTCTTTGTAGTCATCAAACGGCGACATGGTTCCGCCAGCAAGGACAACCGCCCGCGCGCTCGATGCGATGGTGGAGAATGCATGGGTTGGTGATAAGAGAAGATACGAAAGCTGTACGTCAGAAGCAGGCTCTTTGATCTTTTGGTAGAAGATCCGGCCTTCAGAGCTGAGGTTCGTGAGAGCTACCAGGAATGACACCAACGTGTGAAGCACTGGGGTGCTCGACTTGGTCGCTTTTACAGATGCATCCTCGCTCTCGACGTGGGCAACGTAGCTTTCGATCTTGAATGCGAGTTTCGACTCTTGAATGTACTGAATGAGCTCAAACATGTTGATTTGGTCAATTCCTTTTGGCCGAGTCAGGTCGTTCGGATCTACGATACCATGTTCTTGCTGCTCACTGTTAGACAATTTGTGTTTCACTCAAAAACGTCCACCTACCTTGAACTTGAGAGCTCCGTCCATCCACTCGCTGAGTCCGTCAATCACTCTTCCTACCCTTCCGACGTTGACTCGGTTAATGCCCTTCAGCTTCTTGCCGAACCTTCTCACGTAGACGCCCAGCATGGTTCGCCCACGACGCAGATCACTTAGCTTGATCTCAGCTGCATGCACATTGGCAACCGCATCCATAATGTTATGCGCCTCGTCAATGATCACAACGCTGCCCTCCAGCTTAACTCCCAATGCATCTCGGGCACTCTTCTGAAGCAAAAGAGGGTATGGCAGCGTGATGATTTCAGCACCCGGCAGCGCAGTTCGTGAGGCATAGTACGGGCACACGGCGAGGGACTTGCCGAGGTGGTGCAGGTCCTCGATATCGGGCAGCGTAGCCAAAGCGGAGTCGCGAAACTGATGCGTCTGTGATAATAGGTCGTCTTTGGGAACAAAAGGACATTTCTGGGCCGACTTTGGTTGTTGAAGCTCTGAGCAGCGGTCGTTGATCGCCTGGACCGACCCAAGCCTTGAGACCGAGGGGTTGATACATAGCCTTTGGCGAGATGAGAGGGGCAACAGCTTGACTGGCTCGGTCTTTGACGGTTCTTCTTTTGCTAGGGACGTGGGCAACGAAGGTGGAAAGGACGGGCGACGCAGCTCGGTGATGAACTGCGAAAGCTGGGAATGTGTCCTTGAAGTATAATAAATCTACTGAGGTTACTACGCTGCCATTCAGGGGACACGCTACAACAGTGCGCACCTTGATCTCTTCTTCCATGAGGTCTTGGTCCTCATCCTGCTTCTTCAGACCACCCAGGCCAATGCTCGCTAGGACATCTCGGGACTCTTTGCTCAGGCCGGAGAGTGCGTCCTGGGAGCCGGCGTCGCGATCATCAGGGTCATCTAGCAACCACTCGGCATCCTCGTCAACTATGCGTGATCGGATAGGCATCGAGTCATCAACACGACGTCTCTTTCGTGCGCGTTCTTCGAGAGCCTTTTCTTTGAGACGAACAGACTCCAGGCGCTTCTCTCGTTCTTCCCAGCGGCCCACAAGCTCCTCTCGCTTCCGACGGAGCAGTTGCTCGACGAGCCAAGAGGGTTCATCTTTGTACGCCTCAGCAGATGCCTGGATGGAGGCCTCGAACTGGTTCGACTTGTGATTTCGCAGCCATGTTAGGGATGCGCAGATGAGTGAAAGTGATTTACCCTGTCAGTGTTTTAGTGACGATGACGGAGAAGGTCAATGCAGCCAAAGAGCGTGAATGTTTCGTGAAAGTTATAGTTTCACTCAGTTGGGAACGTGAAAAGCGCAACAGCTTCAAAAAATGGGTTATTACCGTGCCTGTTGGACTCTCCAAGATCCCAACCTGTCCATTGCCCGTCTCCAAGACGTCGTAAACCGTCTTCATAAACTGCTCCTGAACATCGTAGGGTACGTAAGGGTGATGAAAGTCGAGCTTTTCAAGGCCATCTGTGACTGATTCCATATCATCTTGTGTCATTTCTCCAGTTGAATGATGCCCAGGAAGCAAACATTTGAGTCTGTTACAGCATTGCGCCTGAGCAATGATCGCGTCGTGCAGCTTTGGCGCCGTAAACAGTCCGTCATTGATTGGTGGGGCCACACCGAGCTTCACCACGGTCTGGGCACGAAGTCACCTGACTCACCTGGCGCAAGGGCAGACTCCACCGGGGGGTTCAATATTCCCACACTTTTCGAGTGCCAGCCATTTTAGGGTTGCCCTGCCCTCTCTCGCCTAACAATTTTCCGCTAGCCATTGGAAGCCCCAGCGCAAAAACATCACCACCCACTTCCAGCCTTCGACCGTGAACACCGGAAAAGCGACAACACCACAGCCGTCGCCATGCCTACCCGTTTGTCGAAGACCCGCAAGCAGTACGTTTTTGATCTCCCTCGCCGAAGCCGATGTGGTTACTCGTTGAGTTGAGAGAACGAGAGAGAAAGAGGGCCCGCAACGTCTCGCCATTTTCAACGAATAACCCCATCGGTGGTGTTGAAGAACACCAAAGCACAGAATATCGAGAGAAATAGGGAACTCGTGATGGGCTGACTTGTTTTTCCTCACAGCCGCGGCCACGTTTCTGCCGGCAAGGGCCGTGTCGGCAAGCACCGCAAGCACCCCGGTGGTCGTGGTCTTGCCGGTGGTCAGCACCACCACCGTACCAACATGGACAAGGTTCGACGACCCCCCGAAGACGACGAGGAAGAGACGAAAAAGAACACGAATGACTGACTTTACGATAGTACCATCCCGGTTACTTCGGTAAGGTTGGTATGCGATACTTCCACAAGCAGCCCAACCACTTCTGGAAGCCCATCATCAACCTCGACAAGGTACATACAACCCCTCCTGGATTCCGCGATCTTCTGGCTTGGCAATTGGAGAGATGAGAGGATTGCACCACAGCGTGGATATGAAGAAAACAAAGACATTGATGGCTGACCCTCGATATAGCTGTGGGCCCTCGTCCCCGTCGAGACCCGTGAGGCCTACGTCTCCGGCGAGAAGAAGGACACCGTCCCCGTCCTCGACCTCCTCCCCCTCGGCTACTCCAAGGTCCTCGGCAAGGGCCGTCTCCCCGAAATCCCCCTGGTCGTCCGCGCGCGGTGGGTGAGCCGTCTGGCTGAGAAGAAGATCACTGAGGCCGGTGGCGTTGTTGAGCTTGTGGCATAAGCTTGCTCTCCTTATGTGGCTTAACGGAGTCGGGGCTTGTGTGGGAAATTAAAGGGAAACCGGTAAAATTTTCAAACTGGATGAAAATGAGTCCCCCTGCGCTCCCCGTGGATGCCGGAGACCAAACGAGACGGGGTGAGGGGATGAATGGGACCTGGGTTAAGGTCGGCTTCGAGCATTGCATCAGGGACTCTTGAACGGAGTTTAACGAAATAAAAATCGATTTTCGCCCATGACCATGACGTTGTGCGTCCCCGGGGTCTTTGATGATGATGCAATGGCCCAACACCTGGATGATAAACTGCGTGCCTGCGGTTTACACTACGGGCGAGTTGACAGGTATTGACGTGCATCTTGTTAAAAAGTCGTACTGGCCCCTCTTGTACGGATATCTAGCCCAGCATCTCGATCAATTACATGTTGAAGCTCCCAACGCCCATGTCCATGCCTGTCCCGGTCTATAATTGCATTGATTAATTTACAGATATATCGTTGGCGTATTAGTACTGTCCCCCTAGCGCCTCTTCGTTGTACATCCTCTGCTCGGCCTCCAACTCCCCAATCTGCAAGAAGTTGTGCTTCAATGCCTCCTCTGCCGTTATCCGTTTGCTCGGATCCAGCTCTATACACCACTCTAAAAAGCCAACGGCCATCTTTTCCTCTGGCGTCAGAGGCTTGTCCTCGCCCCGGCATGTGCTCCAGAGGATGATCTTCTCCATTGAGAAGCCGCCCTGGCCGACGGTAGGGATACTGGTCTCGAAAACACAACCGTGAAGGAGACCGGCGGCCTTCATGCGCTTGGAGCCAAAGATGGTTGCAATCTCAATCATAGCCTCAACGTCATCGGCTGAGTTGAAGAAAGGGAATCGCTTAGACAAGATGGTGAGGAGGATGACGCCCGCGGACCAGATGTCAATGGCTGTTGACTGCTCCGTGCACTTGAACAAGACCTCGGGGGCGCGGAAACCGCGAGTACCTGCTCGATTCGCACGTCGCGACGAGCGGGTGTCCGACTTGGGATAGCCGGGCTGGGGGTTGGTTGAGTTTTGCGCCCAAGCCGAGTTGGCTTGACGGTGCTTGCGCACTTCGCGGCTCTCATGGCATAGGCATGGCTTGCAGTCGGAGCCTTCCCTCTCAGCGAGACCAAAATCGACGAGCACGCCGCGCTGCGTGGCAGGGTCGTAGAGGAAGTTGGTAGGCTTGATGTCTCGGTGCAGAATCTTGTGGTCGTGGACGCTCTTGAGGGCGGTAAAGAGCTCGCGGAGGTAGATGGATATTTCAGGGATGGTCAGGTCGCGGAAGTAGGCCCGGAAGTCGCCATGGCGGAAGTAGGGGAGGATGGCGACAACCTGATCGGTTGCGCGAAAGGCGGTGATCAGAGGGCAGACGGAGGGGCATTGGCGGAGGTCGTGGAGGAGTTCAAGCTCGTTGAGGATTCGGGAGGGACTTGAAGTTACGTAGATCTTCTTGATTGCGACATATCGTGCCCTGCGACGCTGGGGACGGTGAGACACGGGGCTGGTATTCGACTTTGGGGGTGGCGTCCACTTTGACGAGTCGTCCTCGAAGTCCCAACTGTTATCGTAGTGGTCGTACATGATGTCCTCGGCCTTGTAGACTGTCGAGAATGTTCCTGAAATCGCTTGTCAGTCTCCAATGGTGGCGCCAAGGCTGTGAGGGAGGGGAGCATCGCCATACCTTCGCCAATGCGCTTGATCAGACGGTAGCGATTGCGGAAACCAGGAAAGTCGTTCTGCAACTTGTCCATGTCTGCTTGAACGGTACGATCGACAGCTTCGTCTTCGGACGAGTCATCTGCTGCCTCTTCCTCTGCTTCTTCCTCCTCTTGTATTTGGTGTTGTTGGTGTTCTTGTTGTGCTTGTTGCTGTGGTTGTTGCTGTGGTTGTTGCTGTGGTTGGTATTGTTGATGTTGGTGTGTTTGGTGCGGCTCCTCCTGCATCATGGGATGGTATTTGGAAATAAGTAGCTGCTCCGCATACTCATCTCCCTCCATTGGCACAGCGTCTTCTGTGCGCTCTTCTTCCACCATCATCTCTGTGTCCTCCGTCCGAGCATCTTCGTGGATGTCGAAATGCTCTTCATGTTGATGCACGGCAGCCGCCATTGTCGCAAGTCGCCACTTTAGGGTTTTTTTCTTCTTTCGTTTAGGCCTTGGAAACAAAGAAGCCAACCGTTATGGCAGATAACGTGGTCGCCTGCAGGTGAATATTGAAACAGAGCCCCAGGGTTCGCAAACTTGAAGAAGTCGGGGACTAGTTCGGAGACGAGAGTTTCTGGGTTCGTCTAGAGTTTGGAGGGGCTGCATCAAGGTCGAGTCCATGGCTCGTTGTGGCTGCAGGGGTTTGCCGGGCACACAACGCGCTGTGTTTTAGTGGGCGGCATGGGCAATGGCGGGGGGAGGGCCCTGAGTGGGCGCGTCCGAAGAAAACAAAAACAATCGTTGCTAAGGGGTCAGCTTGTCCGCCGCCAAATTAAGCACTCTGTTGAACACCACCAGACTAGCACCTCGTCGTCCACAACATCACCATCGACAACAGGGACGCACCCGGCATTCAATAACGCCGGCATAATCGCAGGCCACGGTCGGCGCGGAGAAATATACCGACATCAGATGTTACCTTCTTGATTGTCACAGCGCATTCAGTATCCTCACCAATATCACTCGGCCCCTCCGCTTCTCGTCCTGTGTCGCGCACGCTCTGGCGGCGCCGACACTTTCGCATAGCCCATCATGGATACCATCAACTTTGACCTAAACGATGCCCTCAAACATTACATGTCCGACCCGGCGACCATCGCCACGCCAGAGGCCGACGGCGCCCTGTTCGACTGCGAGAATGACCCCGAGGCGCTCACCAACCCCGTGGTCAACTCGGTGCTGAACCCCATCGTCGATGCCGTCGCCGACAACCCCGATGCAATCATGCGCGCCTCCAACATGGACTCGCTGCAGTTTCTCCTCAAGTTAGCCCCCGTTTCCCTTCACTCCCCCTCTCCAGAAACTCCGACATCGTTGGGACGCGATTCTGAGCTAGACCAATCTCCCAGATACACCGCGCACCTCCCCACCCACGCCCTCAGCAAGATCTTCGACCTTGTCATGAGCGGCCTTAGCGCCGAGGCCGACTCCGTCAACACCGACATCGACTCTCCGGACGAGCAGGACCTGGTGTCTCATCATAAGAAGCTGCTTGAGATCTACGGCTTCCTTTTGCAGTGGACCATCGCCGCCGTCGAGACAAAGGCGGCCGAGAAGTCGTCAGCAGCGCCCGCCGCCAGAGGCCGCGGAAAGCCCAAGAAGGGCGCGGCCAAGGACAAGGATGCAGTCTGGGACTCTGCGACGCAGCTTCAGACCGCCCTGGACATTATGTGCAAGGTTCTGAAGCTCAAGCTCTCCAAAATCTTCCTCACTACGAGTGAGCGGGATACCTTTATCGGTCTTCTCACGCGGCCGGTTTACATGGTTTTGGAGAGCGAACAGCGGGTAAAGGCCACGGCCATTCGAATGCACTGCTTCAAGGTGCTGTGCATCGCCGTCAAACACCACGGCCATGGATACGGTATGTCAGAATCGAGCTTCACTCACGTACAATTGTCAAAACTGACATGAATAGCGGCGCAAATCAACATCATCCAGAACTTGACCTACTTTGAGCACTTGTCGGAGCCCATGGCCGAGTTTCTACACATTCTAGCTGAGACATATGACTATCCTCAGCTCGCCGATGAAGTCCTTCGAGAAATCAGCAACAAAGAGTTCAACTCCAACGATACCCGGGGACCCAAGTCTGTGTCTTCTTTCATCACTAAGCTGTCCGAACTGGCACCTCGCCTGGTGATCAAGCAGATGACGATGCTTGCGAAGCAACTGGACAGCGAGGTAAGAACAGCCACACGGCAATATTGTCTCTTCTCTAACATTAGTAGTCATACACGCTTCGATGCGCCCTTATTGAGGTCTGCGGCAACATGGTCGCGCATCTCAGCAAGCAGGATGAGCGCAGTGAGAACCACAAGTCCCAGCTTAATGCCTTTTTCGACGTCCTAGAAGAACGCTTCCTCGACATCAACCCTTACTGCCGGTGCAGAACTCTCCAGGTCTACATGCGACTCTGCGAGCTTGATCAGAAGTTCCCCAAGCGACGCCAAAAGGCGGCGGAGCTCGCTTGCCGAAGCCTGGAAGACAAGAGTAGCAATGTGAGGCGCAATGCTATCAAGCTGCTCGGCACTCTCATCAAGACTCATCCGTTTACTGTCATGCACGGTGCTCAACTGTCAAGGAAGGAATGGCAGGCCCGCATGGACAAGGTTGATGAGGAGCTGAACTCGCTGAAGCCGCCTCCTGGTATGCCAGGTTTCGGAGGTGACCAGGCGAATACCACCGTTGACAACGCGCTACTGGACGACGAGACACAGCTCGGTTCCCCTGAGAAGCCCAGGCCCATGACGGACGAGCAGAAGATGGCAGCCATCAAAAAGGCACAAGAGGAGGCCGCAACGAGCGAGGCGATTGAGAAGCTCACTCTGACAAGAAGGTACTACAACGAAGCGCTCAAGTTCATCGACGTGGTCCACGATGCCACCGGCATAATTTGCCAGCTGCTGGGCTCGAAGAACAAGAGTGAGGTCATTGAGGCCATCGACTTCTTCGAGGTTGGCGACGCCTACAACATCGAGCAGAACAAGGTCGGCATTCGTCGCATGCTTCGTCTCATTTGGACCAAGGGCAACAGTGATGAAGGCAAGGGAGTTCAGACGCACTTGATCGACTGCTACAAGCGACTCTTCTTTGAGGCCCCTGAATCGTTCAGCCCCAACGATGCGGCCAACTACATCGCGCGAAACATGATCAGTCTCACCTTTGGCGCGACACCTGCCGAGCTCACCTCGCTCGAGCAGCTGCTTGCGACGATGATGAAGGGCGGCCTAATCCCCGAGGTTGTCATCAACAAGCTGTGGCAGGTCTATGGCGTGCAGAAGCGGGAAATCTCGCGCACACAGCGAAGAGGCGCAATTATCGTCCTCGGCATGTTGGCGACTGCGAACCCCGAAATCGTGGTCGGCGAGATCGAAACGATGCTGCGAACCGGTCTTGGACTGCATGGGCGCAATGATCTCCAGTTGGCCAAGTTTACATGCATTGCACTCAGGAGGATCAATCCCACCGGCCGACAGGCGAAGGAATCCTCCGTCAAGTTCTCCCGCTTGCCCAACGACCACGCCGTGTCGGTCAGACTGGCCGCCATCACCGAGGTTCCGTCAGACAGCAAGGAGTGGTATGGTGTGGCGGAGCAGGCCATCAGTGCTATCTATGCCATCTCTAAGCACCCTGACACCCTTTGCTCGGACATCATTAGGCGCAAAACCCGACAGGTTTTCGGTCAGTCATCACAGTCGCGACCCTCTTCACAGTCTGGATCGCGACCTGTATCTCGGGATGACTCCAAGGTCGCCCCGACGGCAGACCAGACTGTCACCCAGGGCGAGAAACCCAAGAAGCGCGACAATGCTATCGCCCTTTCCCAGCTTCTTTTCATCGTTGGCCATGTTGCCATCAAGCAGATTGTCCACCTGGAATCGTGCGAGCAGGACTTTAAGCGTAGAAAGCAGGAGAAGGAGAAATTAGCACCGACCAAGACGGACAAGGACAAGGAGGACGCCGACGAGCTTGACCTCATCGGTGGCACCACGGAAGATGATTTTACAGAAGCCATGGCCCATATCCGGGAGCGTGAGCTTCTGTATGGACCTACTTCGCTCTTGGCTGTCTTTGGTCCCCTTGTGTCTGAAGTCTGCGCCAACAACACGACATACGCCGACAAGGGTCTGCAGGCGGCGGCGACACTATGTCTTGCGAAGCTCATGTGCGTGTCTGCCGAATACTGCGAGGCCAACCTGCCGCTTCTCATCACCATCATGGAGCGCTCGCCTGATGCCACGGTCCGATCCAACGCCGTCATTGCTCTGGGCGACATGGCCGTCTGCTTTAACCACTTGATCGATGAAAACACCGACTTTTTGTACCGACGACTGGCTGACGACGACGCGTCGGTCAAGCGAACCTGTCTAATGACGCTGACGTTCCTGATTCTGGCCGGCCAAGTAAAGGTCAAGGGTCAGCTCGGAGAGATGGCCAAGTGTCTGGAGGATGAGGACCGCAGGATCGCAGATCTCGCCAAGATGTTCTTCTCGGAGCTCAGCACCAAGGACAACGCGGTGTACAATCACTTTGTGGACATGTTCAGTCTGCTCAGCGCTGGAGGCAACATGGACGAGGAGAGCTTCCGCCGCGTTGTGCGGTTCCTGCTCGGTTTCGTCGAAAAGGTGAGTTCACTGGAGACTTCCATACCAAAGACAGCAGTGACTAACGCGTTGAATAGGACAAGCACGCGAAACAGTTGGCCGAAAAGCTCGCCGCACGACTTAGCCGGTGCGAGACGGAGCGGCAGTGGAACGACGTCGCTTTCGCCCTGGGTATCCTGCAGCACAAGAACGAGGAGATCACGAAGCTGGTGTCGGAGGGTTACAGAATGGTCAGCTCTTCGGCTTGAGAGATTTTCTTCAGTTGTGAATATGTTTATACGGCTTGTTGAAAAACTGAAATAGCGGGGAGTCTGGATCGGGCTGTGACGATGGCATGAATGATGTGGGATGGGACTGTAATGACTGGGATATAGATGGTTGATGAGGTCGAGCCTTGATGCC
Source organism: Fusarium devonianum (assembly GCA_017140155.1). NCBI lineage: Eukaryota > Fungi > Ascomycota > Sordariomycetes > Hypocreales > Nectriaceae > Fusarium > Fusarium devonianum. Next base: position 6,051 of record JADBHU010000405.1, on the reverse strand, counting down.
ATTGTCGCCATATTGATACCATTTTCTTTGATGAATTTTGAGGTTTTGGACATTTGTGCTTTTTTTCGTCCACTTTCTCCCTGATTGGTGTTGGTGCCACTGAGGATTGTCCTTTGTTGACTTGATCTCAAACGTCGGATGCAGGTGCACGGTTATTTAGGTAAGATCGCTCTATTTCTGATGGTGTTGGACATGTTCGACACTTGTTGACAACAACTCCCATGGACCCCCAGTATACAATCAACATACAAGGAAATCTTGAATTTATTGGAAAATATCACATGAACTAGCAACTAGTGCTTCAATTACCATTGACTGACTCTGAATCATGACGTTTCGTGGTTGCTCAAGGCAAGTATAGGGTAGCTTGAAATGGCATGATTTGCGCCACTTTCATTGACTCCACTTGCGTCGGGAGACCTTGTGTGCCCCACTAAAAGTGTCCAAGTGACAGCTTCGGCCATGGCTCTCTGACTCTTGTCCCTATGTAATGGCCTGATGGAAAGGGAACATTCCAACGGTAGAAGAACGTAAGATGGTGATATTCGGGGCAACGGAACAAGTCTTTGTTCCGAGTCTTTTACTAAACATGCGGGAAAAAGTGCAGGGAGGATAGATACTAGTAAAGAAAAGCGCCGACAACCTGGCCAAGGTACCTTAGCTAAGATAAGCCCCAACTGTGGCTGCTTGATGAATGATGATGTGACCGAAGATGCGGGCAGGAACCGACCAGGGGAGCTCTTCCCCCGGGGTGCATTGCTGCCTGCTACGGCTGACAGCCCCTAAAAGTACATAAAGGGCGGGTCTTCCCACCTGTTTTCGCGGCAGTTGCGATCGATCATAGGACGACCAATCTGGGCCCTGAATACTTTATTGGTAGGTACCGTTCCTCAATTTATTTTATTAGCTGAGTAGCGCGTGCTGTTACTTGTTTTGCGACTTTCCACTGACGCTCATGTCTACATGTAGATCTCGTCGCTTCTGATAAGAAGTGGTATATATATCGACGCTGACGAAACGACATACTGGCATTCTCGACTTATTATTACTTACTTCTTTTACATATTTCAACATCCCCGCGCTTTGTGTGACGACACACTTCGACACCCTCACCCTTGTTGTGGTTCTGGCGCATTTTGTGTCGCATTATCAACCAAGGACTAGTACTAACTGTCAGAGGCCTTTGGATTCGGTGTCTTGTGTGTACATCGCTTTTCTTATCTCGTCGACCAGACTCGGTTAGAGAAGGAAAAGAGGGTAAAGGCTGCATCCTCGCCTCTGAATCGTATCCTCTCCTTGCTTCGCACGTCTCTTTGGATTGAACGCAGCACCTCCGGATATACAAGAACCCTGCTGGCTCTTGTCCCGACCTACCTGCGAACCAAGGAAGCTTGGACCAACGATCGCGATCGTCCATCCCAGCAGTTCTAGCCACGACTCGTGCGCCGGAGTTACATTTCAGCGCTGCTCCGAAACAAGTGGGCTTCCGCACCCACGTGATCGCCGAAGCAGCTGCCATTCCCCGGGTGGTCCGCTTGCGGTAAAGTCAGGAGCTGGCCGTACCGTGCGCCTGCTGCTGTGAGCTCCGCGTGCCAAGTGCGTCACTCTCTTGTGCAAGCTTTCCCCGACCTTAAAAAGAACCGTTCAACGACTCGTCAGCCACCAACAGGAAACTCATCATACAACGCGGACAAAGAAAGCGACACGCGAACCGACTCTTGTACGGACTTTGAAATAGCACGAGCACGTCCATTGAGACTTCCTGGTGGCGATCCATACGACCCTTGGCCCGCGATTTGCACGTGCGACACCCCGAGCTTGTGTTCTTTGTGCTGAGCGACCTCGTGCGCCAAATTGCATCGCTCCGTCGCGCCGTCATCTGGTGAGGCCATGGGCTTGGCTGGAGCACCTGCGCCGAGACGGATCAAGAAAAGGAGAGCTTTTAGGTACGTCTTTGTCAGGGACTGGACTGTGTTTGCATCGTCAAACGCGACATCACATCGCATTGGCTTACGTCCCGACCGTGGTCGATCTTGGATAAGCATTGCTAACCTTCGCGTTCACGGCTTACAGAGGCAATTCGACTCCATCACGAATTTGAGTTACTTTTCCTACAAAATCAAATCCGAAACCCACGCAGCCCAGCATGTATGACAAAGTCGTTCCCTTGGGCACGCGCCTACACTATCCCATCACCATCACCAAACTCCTCAAGTCACCCGGCGACACCATAAAAAAGCAGGAGAGTATTTTTGAGTACAAGTTCTCGTGGAGGCGCAGGGTAAATGATGATACCTGGGCGGACGAAACCACATATACCGAGTTCGACAGCCCAGCTGAGGGCATTCTCAAACAATGGCGCGTCCACGACGGCATGGAGGTAGCGGCCGACGCGCCTTGCATGATGGTCGAGGAGGCCTGCGGACACGAGGTCCAGGTGGGAGGCCTATGCAGTTTGTGCGGCGCCGACATGACCCTGACGAACTGGGCGACCGAGGAGCGCGACACGGATCGCGCCATGATCAACATGGCCCACGACCAGACTGTCATGAGGGTCAGCGAGAGCGTCGCTACCAGGGCAGAGCACGAGTCTCAGAAGCGACTGCTGCGGCAACGGAAGCTGAGCCTCGTCGTCGATCTGGACCAGACCATCATCCACGCCTGCATCGAGCCAACCATCGGCGAATGGCAGCGCGACCCGTCGAACCCCAACCACCAGGCGGTCAAGGACGTAAAGAGCTTCCAGCTTAGTGACGACGGCCCTCGTGGCCTTGCGAGTGGATGCACCTACTACATCAAGCTGCGTCCTGGCCTGTCCGAGTTTCTTGAGGAGGTGTCCAAGATGTACGAGTTGCATGTATACACCATGGGTACACGCGCTTACGCCAAGAACATTGCTCGCATCGTCGACCCTGAAGAGAAGCTATTTGGCAACCGCATCATCAGCCGCGACGAGAACGGCAGCATCACCTCCAAGAGCCTGCAGCGCCTGTTCCCCGTCAGCACTGACATGGTGGTTATTATTGATGACCGAGCCGACGTGTGGCCAATGAACCGACCTAACCTGATCAAAGTTGTGCCCTATGACTTCTTCAAGGGCATTGGCGACATCAATTCGAGCTTCTTGCCTAAGCGACAGGACGTCCTGCCTGTCCTCAAGCAAAAGCCGGCGGATCCCGATGTAAAGGCACCTCCGAAGCCGTCGCCTCTGGAAGGACTTGTGCAGATGAGCGGTGGGGATGACCCGGCCAACCTAAAGATACAGGCCGAGGAGCAGGAGAAGACGCTCGAGAAGCAGCTCAAGGATCGACCGTTGCTGCACATGCAAGAGGAGCTGGATAAGGAGGATGACCAACAGGATCCCGACTCTGGCGACTCGTCGCACAGCCATCATCGAAATGTCCTTGTAGACGACGACGAGGAGCTCATTGCTCTCCAGGATCACCTCACCGACCTGCACACTTCTTTCTACGAGACATATGACCGCCGGCGAGCGGAGAGGAGGCAGTCAGAAGGGACACACCCACCTGCGCACAGCAAAGCAAAACGAAGGGCCTCTGTTGACGATGGAGTTGACTTGTCAATGGTGCCGGATGCCGGTGATATCCTTGACGAACTCAAGATGAACGTTCTTTCTGGGCTAGTGATTGTGCTGTCGGGCCTTGTGCCACTTGGAGTCAGGGTGGAAGATTCCGAAGTTGGAATGCTAGCCCTAAGCTTTGGCGCCCAGGTCCTCGACACTGTGTCGAAACGAGTGACACATCTCGTCGTTGCATCCTCGCGTCCACGGACAAAGAAGGTGCAGCAGGCTGCCAAAATCCCCAGCATCCGCATTGTCAATCAGAACTGGCTCACCGACTGCCTCAGTCAATGGCGGAGGCTTGATGAGCGTCCCTACTACCTCGAGGTCCTCGATGCTGATAGGGAGCGGGGAGGGGACGATACCACCGAGGTAGCATCAGAGACGGAAGAGGTTGAGGATGCGGAAACAGGTCAGGAGCTGAAGGACTTTGACTGGGGCGAGGCTGAAGACGAACTAGCCGAGTTCATGGACGACGACGACGACGAGGACGGCGTGAGCGTCGCAGGAACAGCTACGACCTCTGACGTGGAGTCTATCAATGGAGACAGTGCGGCGAGACAGGGCACGAAGCGAAAAGCGATGGCCGATGCGGACGACTCCGAAGACGACGGAGCATCAAGCATCGGCGAAAGCGTTTTGGCCAAGAAGCAGCGCGTGGCGCGGAGCCGAGGTGCATCGACACTGCGATCGATACAGACACCTAACGGCAACGACGCAGATGAAGACGGCGTCAGCTTACCGACGCCAGGACCGACAGGCGATGAAGGGACCGAGGACATGAACGGATCACGGTTGGTGAACCCAGATGAAGGTCAGGACTTTGATGAGGATGAGCTGGAGCGAGAGCTGCTGGCCGAGCTGGAGGCTGCTTGAGATGGAACTGGAACGACCTGGAACATGGAGCCCACGGGGGTTTGGAGTATCATGGAGCAACGGGGCGCGGGGAACATTTCGAGTGAACAAAAAAAAAGAGGTGATTTAGAGGCTGTGTACATGTTACAAGACGGGCGAGGGAGTTGTATCTTTGTGTGTATCTGTGTAGTTAGTATACCCCCGTTGAGGCATGGGCAATGAAGTCGATTTGATGCCAGGTTCTGATGCGCTGAGATTTGACCGGACAACTTGGACCCTCGGTGATGAGACGAGCCGGATTGACATGGCCCCAGCAATTTCTACGTCTCGGCGCAATACGAGAGATCAGAGTAAAAAGTCCTTTTCGTCGGTCGAGCATTCTCCCGCATGAGATGTCTTGTGTGCGTCGCAGTGGGCTTGCTCCCGAGAACATGACGCATCACTCAGAGACGTGATTACAGATCAAAAGATAGAGTACATGACGCATCACTCAAATAGTAGGATGTGATTACAGATCAAAAGGCACAGTACACGATGTATCGACAATCCTTTGATTAGCGATCAAGGTATCAGAAATCAGAATCAGCCTCTCGAGGAATGTACCCTGATGAAACTATAAATGATGGAGGACTCGCTTGGATGTAGGCAAGAGTTGGGGAAAGGAAAGGACAGGAAATTACCACATATTCAGCTTTTGGAAAGCTCACAGACATATTTGATTCAAGATCATGCCCTCTTACGTCGGATTCGACCCTGAAAGGGATCTTTCGGATCTTTCTGGAAAGGTGGTGCTTGTTACTGGTGGTACGTTGACGTGAGATCACGAAGCGCTATTGAACTCATCTATCTTGCCCTTCAACCAACTGTATTGCTGACTATGAATTGATTCAGGCACTGCTGGCATCGGAAAATCTGCCATGCTCACGCTCGCCGCACAAAATCCCTCTCACATCTACTTCACAGGCCGCTCCGCCTCGTCCGCAGCCTCCGTCATCGAAACCCTCTCTACGCTCAGCCCGCCCGTCGAGGCAACATTCCTACAATGCGACCTCACGTCGCTGGCCAGCATCCGCGCCGCAGCAGCCAAGTTCCGGCACGCCAGGCTCGACGTGTTCGTCGCCAACGCGGGGATCATGGCCGTCGACGCGGGCCTCACTCAGGACGGCGTCGAGATGCAGTTTGGCGTGAACCACCTCGGCAACGCGGCGCTGCTCAGGCATCTCCTGCCCGTGATGATCAGGACCGCAGAGCAGGAGCCCGGGGCGGACGTGCGGTACGTGGCCGTCACGTCGCTCGGGTACGCGGGCCATCCGCACGGGGGAATCAGCTTCGCGAGCCTCGGGACGGCGCAGGAGGACATGAAGCTGGGCACGTGGGGCCGCTACGGGCAGAGCAAGCTGGCCAACATTGTCTTTGCGCGGGAGCTGCACCGGCGGCACCGGCGGATCACGAGCGTGGTGGTGCACCCGGGCGTGGTGGCCACGGGGCTGGTCACGAGCCTGGGCTTCTGGAACAGGATGCTCGTGCACGTGCTGAACACGCTGATGATGATGATGACGGTCGAGCAGGGCGGGTACAACACCGCGTGGGCTGCGGCGGGCGAGAGCGTCGGGGAG
>JADBHU010000404.1:0-17330 GCA_017140155.1 Fusarium devonianum | reverse complement strand
ATATAGGATAAGGGATTTTTAATTAGTATACTTGGATAATTAGCATGCTTATTAACCACGTTAACTAAACCTTGATAGTATCGACATAACCCAACTGTGGTGCGTCTCGAGAAACGCCCTCAGCTAACTCCCACGTGACGAATTCTGTCCAACGATGGCTATAGCTGGTGTAATATAGCTTGCTGAGCAAGAGAGATAAGCGAAGCCACCGTTACAACAGCACTCGTGCAATATTCCCACCAAAGACGACATCGTACAAGCCATAGGCGCACCACTCACCCGCGGCACGCGACCTACCCAGCTCTGCAAAGCGTAATCGTCTCTAGCAATGCCCGGGGCTGGGCTGTAGTTCTATTGGCCCCTTGGAAAATCCTACACGAACAAGGCTAGCCGGCAAGGAGCACTGCGGAAGGGGGTTCGGGCGCCTTGCTTCCGTTTTACTACAATCGACCTTCTAGCTGGGTTACATGGTCCAACGCACATGGCATGATCGTCATTTGTGTTAACCCCAGACGGGCAATTCGATAAAACCCCAGGTACGGGCATGACTGTGGGGTAGGTGTGCATTGCCGATAACATTGCGCTGGAAACCAATCAACTGAAATGAAGCTTAAACTGATTAAGGTCAATATGATGCCAAGGGAGTGGTTTTCTGCCTTTTTTTTTATGTCTGGAGGTCCAAGGCTCATCTTAAGCAGGTCTTGGGATTATATAGCATTGATAAAACACGGACCACGGCAATGTCGACCAGGAGGCTTTAGTACCCGTTCCAAAGACACTCCCTGTCTTTCAAAGACTTGGCGATGAGCCCCCACAACGAATGATCGGAGCAGGCCGATAGTCTTTTCCTCGTAATTGTTGCCCCGGACGTCGCTGGCATCCAACGGACTGTCGGACGTTGCTTTGCATCCTACCTCGAACCGCAAGCATCACAAGGACGTGACAGCCTATGGACCAATTTGTCCACCAATAGACACCTTACATTACCCTAGGTCTCGTTCTTCTGCTAGTGATTCACTATCATAATGTTCAAGAAATTAGACGATTTAGCACTCTATATAAGCCCATGACCTCGCAACCGTGATAATCAATTTGTCCTCGCTCATCATCGTCTTTCTCCTCTCCACGCTTCCACTTCTTCTACAATCACTATCATTCAATATGCGCTTCACCAACGCCTTCGTGCCAGTTCTGGCCGCCCTTCCCAGCGCCCTAGCCTGCCTCGGCTACACTGGCGGCGTCCCAAAGGCGACTGGCAGCGTCAGCAACAGCAAGGTAATCGAAGTTGCCGCAAACACCGTCTACGACGGCGGGTGGAAGCGCTTCGACCGCGGCTCTGGTGCCTGCAACGACCAAAGCGAGGGTGGTGAGTTAGAAGCATGTCCCTCATTTCATTCAAAGTAAACTCAGAATCATGTCTAGGGGCGTCTGATGCCGTCTTCTATCTCCGCGAGGGCGCCACCCTGAAGAACGTCATCATCGGCAAGAACCAGGCCGAGGGCGTCCACTGCGCCGGCCACTGCACCCTCGAGTTCGTCTGGTTCGAGGACGTCTGCGAGGACGCCATCACCATCGAGAACGACAAGGCGGGTAAAGAGACGTGGATCATCGGCGGCGGCGCCTACCACGCCTCGGACAAGGTCGTCCAGCACAACGGCTGCGGCACCGTCAACATCATCAACTACTACGTCGAGGACTACGGCAAGCTGTACCGCTCCTGCGGCAACGTGAGTTTTCTTTTTATCAAACTGATGGAAGCTGTCCAAAGGTTGGCTAACACCTCCAAAAGTGCAAGTCTCAGTGCAAGCGCAACGTCTACATCGAGGGTGTCACTGCCAAGAACGGCGGCGAGCTTGCTGGAATCAACTCCAACTACAAGGACACTGCCACTCTGAAGAACGTCTGCGCCGATGCCAAGGTCAAGTGCCAGATGTACAACGGGTGTGCAGGTGGCTGTGAGCCTAAAAAGTCTGGCGTCTGCTCTGGCTAAGTGATATTATCTGGTCGTGGAATATCTCAGGACTGTGCTGGAATGGGGGATTTTTGTCGATGGTTGTTCCTGGAATCTATCTCGGCAAAGGATGGCTGGGCTTTTATATTATAAGGACTAACTCGCTGCCTTTGTTCATATACAACCACCCCTGTCGCTTCTTTCATCTCACAGTGCTGACGTGTTATCGAGCTTTTATACGCTTATTCATAGTCCATTACTAAGTACCGAGCTACCCATAGCTACATCCATTTTCATATGTCATGATACACGTTAATTCATTTCAACTTGAGCACGGCCTTGCCAAAGTTCTCGCCAACAAGCATGCCGATAAGTCCGTCGGGGGCATTCTCAATGCCCTCAGTGACATGCAACTTGGCCTTGACGCTGCCGTCGGCCAACCACGCCTGCAGCTTCTCCTGGTGCTCCTTGAAGTAGGCGGGGCCGAACTTGGGGTTGCCGACCAGGAAGCCCTGCATGGTGATCTGCTTGGCGATGAGCGCCATGAGGCCCTTGTAGCCCTTTTGCTGATCCGCAGGGGTGTTGTAGTCGCTGATCTGTGTCTCGTGTTAAATGTTTTCAGAGAAAAGTTGGAAATTGAAACAACATACCATGCCGCAGACAGCTATCCTTCCGTCGACGTTCATGTTGGCAAGAGATGCCTCGAGATGCTCACCACCGACGTTCTCAAAGTAAATGTCAATTCCATCAGGAGCAAGTCGGGGGAGAGCATCCTTGGGCGACTCCTTCTTGTAGTTGAAGCCAGCGTCAAAGCCGAGCTCCTTGATGATGAAGTCGAGCTTCTCATCCGAGCCGACAGAGCCGATGACACGGAGGCCCTCGCGCTTGGCAACCTGTCCGACGATCTGGCCGACGGCGCCAGCAGCGGAGCTGACGAAGATGGTCTCGCCCTTCTGGGGCTTGCCGATCTCGTGCACGCCAGACCAGGCGGTCAGGCCGGGCATGCCCAGGGCGCCGAGGAAGAGTCCGAGGTCGAGGTTGTGCGGGTTGTTGACCTTGCGGGCCCTGACCTGCTGCAGCTTGTCCTTCTCCAGGCGGACGTACTCGGCGATGGGCAGATAGGCCTGGACGATGTCGCCCTCCTGGAAGTCTGGGGAGTCGCTCTTGATGACCTTGCCCAGGGTGTCGTTGACGATGGGCTGGTCGATCTCGAAAGCGGGCGAGTAGGACTTGGTGCCGGCCTGGCGCATCTTGCCACGCAGGTAAGGGTCGAAGGAGGCATAGAGGATCTCGAGCACCAGACCGCCCTCGGGAGCCTGGTCGATGTCGACGGGGCGGTCCTCAACCGCGAGATGCTCACCAGCCTTGGGGAGGCCAGTGGGCACCTTCTTGAAGAGGAACGTCTTGCTTTGTGTCATTGTGTGTGTGGTGGGATGTGATGTGATGTGATGTGGTGATGCGAGTATGATACAGCCAGGACAGACACCAGCAGATGTCGTCGACAGTGGAGTTTATAAAGGACAGCTCCCAAACGCTAACACGTAAGATACCTACCCTTGGTGGCGCAACGTGCCGAGGTCCACTGGAGCTGATTTGTAAGGCCAATCCAAGAACTCAATCAGGGCGAACGAATGTTTCTTCCCTTTTCCACGGCCCACAGGGGGAACGGTGATACTTCCCAAAGCGGCACAGCATGAGAATGACCTCATTGAACTCTGTGCGCCGATGCCAATTCGCTCAGGAATATCCGTGCGTCTGGAAGTCTACGTTGAGCAGTCGTCACTTCAACGAGATGCAGAAATCATATCAGGCATTGGCGGTTCGTTTTCGAAGCTATTCACATGCCTCTCTCGGAATCCTGTCAGATTTTAGAACCGGATAGGTTAAGCATAAGCGCCGCAGGGCAGCATTGTTACAGGGCATGTGCGCCACAGCCGACAGCGGTTTACAGTGGCTTGCACGCCCTGTAACGCAGACCGAGGCCCCGGGCCCATTATTTCCTCCGACTCACCGCGAATTGTTCGGGGCAGCTATTAATCGCCCCGACACGGCCGCTCCGAGATCCCCATCTAGTTTTATACCATGATGTGGCACTGACTCTTTAAGGGTGGGATTTTCAGCCCTTTGCTGTCTGGCCTGAGCTTATTAATGCCGAGATTGCCGCCGGTTGACGTAGCTCCAGCACAGCTTTGTCAAGATGGCGACAAACCCATTGTTTCTGCGCTAAAGCTCGCCAACACAGCGAGTCTCAAACTTCACACTTCACAGCCCTGGCTCTCCGTCAGCACAAGTATGCGATTCATTCATTTAGCACAAGTCGATTATTAGTAGCCAATGAACCGCTACTTAGTGCAGAGTTTTAGCAAATCTGCGACCCAATCTCCAACTTGCCGTGATTGTTTCGATGCTCTGCACTCTTCCCGTGGGGCGTTGAGTGCTACATAGTAGATACCGGTCTGAAACAGCGGTAAGACAGTGACATATTTAAATTGACCCAAGACGAGCCATGATGGCTAAGATGATCTTACGCGAATTTAGAGCAGTCCATATACCCAAAATGAAAATTTGCCAGGTTTACTTTCAATTGTTACAATACTAGACAATCATGAAGCAATCACTCTACATCTAGTCACATAAATAGTGCAGCTGGCTAAGCAGACACACCTAGCTTTCCCTGAACGACTGGCAACGTGGAAATGACAACTCTCTGGTACGACTTTAAGATACATAATCCGAGCTTAAGGCTCTGATTTCAAGCTTGCAAGGTTTTTTACCGTCTCTAATAATCCAGAATGGTCTTTTCCCAGTCGATGTTCTCTTGACAATTTTCTTTATTATCGTGGAAGCACCTTGCCTTTGAGAGAGTAACGAGTACTTTACTTACTAGATTCCCTCTTGATATTCTTGGAATGATCCCAGTACTTCATCATTCGATGTTGAGCATCCACGGAGGCCAAGTGTTCTCAAACAAACATCATAACTCTTGATGCCCTTTCTAAGTAGAAAGCTAGGCCGATATCAACTTTAATAATGAATGTAATATTCAGCTACATTGCAGATGTATAGTATAGGGGCATCTTGACTGAACCGGCAGAATCCATTCTGAGTAAAGCACTAATATCATGGCCTGGGACGTACTTCCATCCAACGCTTATTGCCCTTTCGACACAAAAGTCTGAATGACTGCCATGCCCAAAGACGAATGAGACAATCGTCTTTCACAACCCATGACGCTGGCATAAGCTATTAACGCATAGCGTAGCATTGGCTGCGCTGCTCTGGCAGAGTTCGTGTTCTTGACTTGCACCCCGTACACCAAACTTTCCTATCGCAGTCGGGAAAGGTCTAAGGTTGTAGGAAACTAGACCATTTGATTAACGCGAATTTAAACTCAATCTCATTATGCCATAGCAAAGCCCCTAGACCGGAATGGTTCCATTTAACTCCCCGGTGCAACCCCTTACTCGCCCCATTCTTCGAAATGTTTTAAGTCAGGGCTGGCAAGGCAAATGTACGCTCTATCTTATATAACATACTTAGACCAGGCTTAGAAAGAGCTACAACTACTTATAATGATCTTGGGCAACGATGCTTTTGCCCACGTGGAGGTGAACAGTCCTCGCCTTGACAAGAGAAGGGTCATCAAAGAACTCGGCGTGTACAAGTTTCATGTTAAACTCGTTAGAACAGACTGTACGGAAGGCATAGCATTTCACTCGTCAGATACATAAGTGAAGCACACCAACAAAACTAGCAAGTGGCTTACGTTTGGGTCGGAAACTGCCTCATACAACGCTGGCATCGGTCAAACTAGAGACAATCACCAAGAGGCAAGATAGAAAACGGATAAATGGTATACAATCGTGCCGGCGGCGTTTCACATCCGCCGCTGCTAAATAGCGTGCCCGCGTCTATTGATCATGCAAAGTCCCCATTCAACCTTGATGTCGTGCGTCGTTACTTCGTCACGGCAGCCTATATCCCGTTATGCCCCTATAAGTCTCCAAAGCGCCTTTAAAAAAAAAACTCATTTTTATGGCCCCAAAATGATGTACCCAGCCACGTATATCATGCAAATTGCTAACAATTATGTCGGAGATCTTTGATGCGGCGACGCGGAAAGGTGCCGCCAACGTTCAAGTCTGATCACACCGTCTCAGCTTCCGGAGAAGCTTCCTCATCGGAGCCCTCCCAGTCGTCGCTCTCAAGACCCGCACCGTGGATGAACAAAGATGCAAGCCAGCCGCAGATCGCCAGCCCACCAAAGACGCTCCAGGCCAGTGCCTCGCCCTTGGGGTGAATGCCCGTCGACAGAGTGAACAAGCCACCCGACACAAAAGGTCCGAAGCTTCGGCCGAGGGCGGAGAGGGTCTGCGCCATGCCGTTGAGGCTGCCGAGGCTAGCGTGGGATGGCGCCGAATTCGTGATCTAGAAATCCGTTAGCAGGGCTGGAAACGGAACGGCCAGCGGAGGTGCCGCTTACCAGGAGCATCACGCTGGATAAACCTCCCACGGCGCAGAGGTTCTTGAGTATGAGCACTACTCCGAGCTCAATGTAAAGCCACACTTTGCCAGTTCCAATGCCAAAAAGTGGACGGTCATCAGCATAGCCGACCCACGGCATCAACAGCATGCTGACGCCGAGACCTAGCAGGGCAAGTTGGTAGGTGCCGAGATTGCCCACCTTGGCCTTGAAAGGCTGGAAGAGGAAAGCTTGGAAGATGATCGTCGCCACTCCAGCAGCACTCAGGCTGACACCAATCTTGCTGGGGAGGAGGCCACGACCAGCGGGTGGAGGAGTGGCCGCGTAGATCGGATACAGGCTGTTGAACGAGATGTTTGAAAGCTGAAAGACGAGATAGGTGCACAGCACTAGGATAGTGGTCCGGCTCAGGTCCTTCCATGCGGATTTCGCAGGATCCTCATGATAGCTTTCGGCATCATCCTCATCCTCGTCATCGTCAGAATCGGCGTCTCTGTTTGAGGAGGCCAGCAGCGGTTGAGTCGGCGGTCGAGCGCGGGGCCAGCGCGCGCTCCAGGAGGGACGTCGCGGAGAGGGCTTGCGGTTAGGGAGCCACGACAGGATCTTGGTTAGCCATGCGGGTTTGTCGAGGTGTGCCTCGGACTCGTGCAGGGTTTCCTCGAACCAGATGCCAACCACAACCACAGCGCAGGCAAGCAACGCAGCAGCGAGGAGATTGGGGGCCAGATACGGAAATGCTTTGCCTGCCTTGTTGACGAGGATTCCTCCTAGAGCCGGTCCAGTAATGCTGCCGAGGGAGTAGATGACGGGCAGATAGGTGAATGCGCGGCTCTGGTTGGATCGATCCGTGACCTCGCCCAAGACCGTGGGAACGCAGGCAGCGTTGCCGTTCAGGAGACCCATTGCGACATGGACGACCACGACTTGCCAGTACGTCTTGCAGAGTCCAAAAACACTGAAACAGCACATGAGGGCAAAGGTTCCCATGATCAGCACCGGCTTCCGTCCAATGACATCCGAGGCGTATCCCCAGAGGAAATTTGTCGACAACTGCGCCAATGCGAACGCGCTGGCCAGAATTCCAATGTATAGTCCACCCTCGGTCGGCGGGATTCCAGGCATGGACAGGACCATCTCGGGGAGATATGGAGAGATCGAGTTCAGGGCGGTTTGTTCGGCCAGAGACAGAAACGCCAGCAGTAGCAGCTGCCGCACTGGCAAAGGCGTCTCGTCATTGCCGGCATCGGAGGATGTATCGCTCGCATCAGAGGGCGGCGACGGCTGCTCGAGCGGCGTCTTCGGGGGCGTCGTCGGAAAAGTCTGGTAGCGATGAGACAGTCGTCGCATGGAGCTGAGCGTCGGGATCGGCGCACCGGCGTGGAAGGAGCCCGACGAGGTGGTTCTGTCCGCAGCCGAGACCCTGAAGGAGGGAGGGGCTCGGGAGGAGGGCATGATGGGCGGTTCGCAATTCCTATCGTCAAGGGCCTCGGAAGGCCTCTGAAAAAGTCTGTCGAGGAGGCGTTCAAGCCTCTTTGATCTCGAGATGCTCGAGCCTCGGACAAGGTCGCCCCGGAAAACTGGGAAATGGTGACGTAGGTATGCGGGAGCGCTTTACGCTTCGGCGGGGCGCACGCGGGCCAGACGGAGGACAGAGCTTTGGCGCGACAGGCGCACGCTCCGTATCAGCGATAAATGATCGCTAATGGCGGTGTGAGAGGCCCTGGTCGCAGCTGCAGTCGGGTCAAGAGCTCAATGGGAGAATTGAAGGGATTGGAGAGGAAGAGAATTGCAAGGCGAGGTTTTTGTCGCAGATGGGGATGCATTTTCGGCCGCTGTCAAAAATGCAGGTGATGCCGCCCCGTGAGCCCGGGATACGTACCCTCGCCCTCGTGGTGATCCACATGAGACAGCGTGGGCCAATCAACGTCGGGTCTTGCCGAGTAATCGGCGTGTTCCGTGGCTGGATGAGGCAGGAGATGTTGGGGTTGGCTTTTGCCTTTTTGGTACCGCTTAGTTGGTTGGTACCTGAAATCCCCTGGCAATCAACACATCTAGGTAGTCTAGAACTCACAAGTAGCGACGCGTCTAGGTAAGGTATGATTCTGGGAGCGAAAAACTAACAAAGAATTCTCTAACTAATTGAAGCATGTACGCAGATAATCTCAGCATATAGATTCCATCTCTGGCGTAACCTACTGACCTGCTTAGATGAAGCTAGATGCATGCATGAGAACCAATTGTTTAGGGTAGCTTAACTTAGCCTTGGACATAGCAAACGTGCCGTAGTGGAGGCAAACAATGGGGGACCAGTTAATTGTGATCGTGATAAAGAGCAATCCCATTGCACTTTTTGTCTATTATTCCTTTTATTACTCATAATGCATGCCATGCTTCCAGACGGCTCTCGCTTAAAGACGGGGATTGTAGACAGTGTTGATGCCTCCAGTGACCACGGTCTTGAGGACCATGTAGTCGTCCACTCCATACTTGCTGCCCTCGCGACCCATACCAGAGTGCTTGACACCACCGAACCTGGGATAAATTAGCCTACGTTGATTCTGAAGTTGTTTGTAGAAGAGAAGACTTACGGCGCAGCCCAGTCGGCAATAACACCAGTGTTGATGGCAACCATGCCAAACTCGAGTCGCTCTTGGACACGATGCGATCGGGACAGGTCAGAAGTCATGAGGTAAGACGCCAGACCAACATCAACCTTGTTGGCTCGTTCAATAACCTCATCCTCAGTCTTGAACTTTGTGAGAGCCGCGAGGGGGCCGAACGTCTCCTCATACGTCACCATCATGGAGTCGGTGACATCGCCCAGGATGGTCGGCTGGAAGAAGTTCTTACCCAGGTCGGGCAGTCGCTGGCCGCCAAAGAGAACACTGGCCTTCTTGCTGACGGCATCCTGGACATGCTCTTCCACCTTGTCGACGTTGACCGTCATGGGCCCGTGGGTGACGGAAGCGTCCTTTCCGTTGCCGACCTTGAACTTGCTCACCTCCTCGACCAGCCGCTTGGCAAACTTGTCATAGATACCCTCCTGCACGTAGATTCGGTTGGCGCACACGCACGTTTGGCCTGTGACCTTGAACTTGGCAATGACGGCGCTGGCGACGGCCGTCTCGACGTCGGCGTCGTCAAAGACGATGAATGGCGCGTTGCCGCCCAGCTCGAGACTCAGCTTCTTGAGGGTGTCGGCCGACTGCTTCATCAGGATCTTGCCGACGCGGGTGGAGCCCGTGAAGGAGATCTTCTTGACCGTGTCGGACTCGCACAGGGCAAGGCCCAGCTTGGGGGTGTTGTCGAGCGCCGTGACGATGTTGAGCACGCCCTTGGGGAGGCCGGCGCGCTCGGCGAGGACGGCGAGGAGGTTGGAGGAGTAAGGGGTGACGCCGTCGGACTTGAGGACGACGGTGCAGCCGGCGGCGAGAGCAGCAGCGACTTTTCGGGCGGCCATGGCCAGCGGAAAGTTCCAGGGGGTGATCAACCCGCACACGCCGACGGGCTGCTTGAGGATCTGGATTCTGGCGTTGGGCTGGGCGTGGGGGACGACATCTCCGTACAGTCGGGGCGCCTCCTCAGCGAACCACTCGAAGAAGCCGGCCGAGAAGAGTGCCTCACCCTCGGCGTCGGGCTTTGCCTTTCCGTTCTCGGCTGTGATGATCTTGCCAATGTCCTCCTTGTTGTCTGTGATGAGATCGGCAAGCTTCCGCAGGATGCGGCCACGCTGTCGGCCGGATTGCGCTCGCCAGAGGGGGAATGCATCTGAGGCGGCCTTGATGGCCTTGTTCAGGTCGTCGACGGTGGACTCTGGAGCTGTGCCGATGACCTCGTCGCTGGCGGGGTTCCGGACCTCAAAGGTCTTTTTGGATGAGGACGAGACCCATTCGCCGTTGATGTAGGCCTTGTCTACAATGAGCTTGGAGTCCTTGAGGGTAGATGCGAGAGAAGCCATGTTGAGAACCGATAGATTACAGATGACAAGTCGGTGACGATGAAAGGAATGGTGTCGCTTGCTAAGACAAGGTCATGCGCGGATGGAGCTTGATATAACAATGAGTTCAGTACCTCTTGTAGCCTCTAAACAGCCAATACGCCAATCTCTCCGAGTCTGTCACCAAGACTCGAGGAAAAAAATTGAATCACTGCCGTGTCCAGCGATGTCGCTCTCCGTTGATCGCCACAAGCAGCTTGCAATGGGCCAGGGACCCGACTCGGGCGTCAAAGTTGGAGCTGCAGCTGTCGGTTATAAAAGCCGAGCAAGCAACTTCAAGAGCTAGATAAGTTGCTGTTGTGGAGATGGCGGGGTTTGCGGGGTGCTGATGATGATGGTTGCACAGCGGGTGCTTCTCTAAATTTATCTTTTCCTAACCTAGGGAATGAAGACCGAACAAATCGAGATTCGCTAACAAGACTCTACCGCGTCTCAAGGATCCGCCAGTTCATCAATCCCGTGTGCCAAGTCAAATTCTTGACTCTCCTCTGAATTCCCCACCCATGTTTGGAGTCTCGGCTTCTGAACCCGAGACGCTACTTTCGCTCGGCTTACAAATGCTGGTCAACGTTGCTCCCCCGGTAACTGCACCCCAACTCATCGGGGGGTCTATCTTACATATCTTACACTTTTCTTTCATCAGACTCTGATTTGTCAGATGAGATGGAAGACTCTGCGCGTTGGGCGTGGGGTTCCGGGCTTCTAGGACTCGGGAGAACATAGCCCCTTGCCAGGGCATTTTGACTGGGGGTTTTACTTCTTCGTCCACACATGTTCACGTAGAGCATCCCCTAGGTCAATACTTGGTAATAAGCTTGAACTGATGGTTATTAGCTCGGGCACAATAAAATAACCGGCGTTGACTATCTAGCTGAGTACATGGCCGATCTGTTGCCATTGCTCTTATCTTAGACCTTAACCAGACGATCGTGGTTGTAACCTCATAAATCTCTATCCAGATGTTGCAGTCTTCATTGATCCACAGCCTCAAGTGTTTAGACAGACTTTGGATAGAAATGTCGCATTGCAGTCCATCGCAAGTCGCCGTTATCCGATGGACTATTAAGCATTGAATGCCTGAAACTTGGATTTGGCAGGCGGTATACAAAGTGTTGTCTGAGTGCCTCTTGTCGAGATGAGCATTATGAACGAAGTCTATGGCCTATGCCGTCGACTTATGTCGCAAACGCCAAGATCGAGACCAACTCTTTCGCCAGACGAGTACCCCATTGCTTCTAGACGTCAAAGGAACCCCGGAGAACCAATCATACCATAACACAGATGCGCTTATTCCTTTTCGTCTACGTAAGCCCCAAGCCTTCCCCACGTTTCTCCAAGTTACTTCCTATGAATCCACAATATCGGGTGGGGGAGGCGAGGGCAGCTAGACACCTACTCCACCATCGGAGCAGATGCCGATTGCGTTGAGCGTGTATTCCCCGACAAACCCATACGCTCGCTCTCATTTTGATGCCTTCTTCAGAATAGAGCCCCAGTAACGCCTGAAAACAACCCTCCTCGGACAAAATAAGCATGGCTCGTACTCCGAGAAAATACGTCCCCAAGGTCAAAGGTTAGTCAGACCCCGAGAAATATGGCTTCAGTGTTGATGCGGGAGCAATTCTGATGGTTCTTTGTTCCTCTAGGCTGCTATGAGTGTTCACAACGTCGAATAAACTGCGACAGAGGGGAGCCTGACTGCGCCAAATGCGTTTCAAGGGGCATAGCCTGCAGCGGCATTGGGCTCAGATTTAGATTCCGGAACGGGCTTGCTCCCAAACGAAAGATCACTGCTCGGCGGAAAGACCTTGGGCATCCTTCAAACCACCAGGAGCTTTCGTATTTGTTTTCGCACGCCGAATATCCCAAAGACCGGAATCAGAGGCAAGGAGACGTTCATCACATAAAGTCGCAGCCGGCAACAACAATCGATCATGCAATCAAAGCCAACCCGCATCATTCGTATCATCTTGAATCGGACACCGTCAGCAAGAACAAACACGATGCAACCCGCTCAGGCTTGACATCCAGCTTGGACCATGTTGCTCCATGGCAGCGCTTCTTACTCAAGCACTGCAAGTACCGCCTTTCCTGCGACTGAATACTGACTAACGAGTTTGCAATAGTCTCGGATCACATCGCTCCTGAAATGGTAGTCATTGATGACTGCAACAACGGCTGGCGAAGCCTCGTCCTGCCTCTAGCATGTGCAGATGAACTAGTCATGAGCGCCGTCATGGCAGTATCAGCCTTCCATCTATCCGAACGCTCAGTAGATCAGCGAATAGTCAATGCCGGGGTGTTGTACTCGAAAGCGATACACGAGCTTCAGAAGCGACAGAACCTGCAGCAATACAATGTCCACGCAAGGCACCGCATCATCCTCGCAATCATTGTACTCTTGTTAGCCATGATGGTAAGCGGATGCTCAGACTTCCCAATCATGTTCCGGATGTTGCAGTCTGCCCTGGACATGGTTGGTGGAGAGGATATGCTTGCGACAGGAAGCCATGTAATAGCCGACTTTTCAACGCAGCAGATTCGCAAGTGAGTTATTATACTCTCCGTCCCTGATGTATATCTAACCGATTTTTCAACAGAATGCGAGTCTATGCTTCACCATTTATCAGCCAGGATGAGGGCGTCAGCGCCATCGCAACACAAGTCCAGGAAAGCTGGGTCGACCAGCAACTCTACAACGAATCCTACCCAGACCAGTCATGCGCTCTTGGCTTAATCGCCAACCTCAGAGACCAAGCCTTCCAGATCTACCTAAACCGAGCATCCTCAGCAGCGAGCAGCAGCGCCACAGCCTCGAATGATCTGATATGCACCTTCAAGCAGATGCTGGAATCATTTCCCGAGGCACTCCCTGGAGAACATGTGCTGGTCTGGCCAATCTTCATCGCGGCTTCGGAGAGCAACATCCCGGAACAACAGCAGTTTTTTGCGCAATTTCTGGAGAGGCAGTTTCGAAGGAATGGGTTTGGTAATATTCTTAAAGCATTGGAGTCTCTGAGGGGGATTTGGGCGCGGAATGGCAGCGAGAACTGGACGACTCTGCTACCGAAGCAGCCAGTGTTTGTCATGTAATTATCACACTTATTTACGACGCGAAATGGTCTGGATGCATCGTTTTAGTAAACAGCGTTTATTTCGTGCGTTGGCTTTCATACCTAACTATCCATCAAGACCTATATCGCTGGCATTGACGATGCTGTATAATTATATTAGCATGGAACTAAGATCTACAAAAGATAGTGTGATAAGTCATACTTTTGATCAAATGTTGTACTGCTAGGCAGAGATATCTGGTCTCGAAGCATCAAACTTCAACTAGTGGTTAGCATTTGCGTGATAAATGAAAGTACCCATGCTATTATATCATCACCTTTTCACGCATTGAGGAATATCGATAGGCAAGCTATGATCAAAATCAAGGCTAATCATTTTAAAGGCTCATAAACTAAGTAGTCATCATTACAATATGCTTTTTCTCCCCCTTACAGCTTGGACTTGGGCCCCAGAGAGTCAATGACCTCCTTTGCGCCAACCTCTCCCGATGCCAGGGCACCCTCGAGGTAGCCCTTCCAGTGGTTGGCGTACTCCGTTCCCACAAAGTGGATGTTTCCGATGGGCTTCCCGTACACGTCGGCGTACTTTGTGAGGTGGCCAATCTTGGTGACGGGGGCCAGCGCGCCGCGGCTGAACTGCTCGTGCTGCCAGACCTGCTCGACAAACTCGATGGGCTTGTAGGCGTCCGAGTCGGGCCCCACGTCGAAGGCGCGCGCAAACTGGTCGAGGATGAGCTTGCGGCGCTCGTGCGGGTGCTTTGCCGCCCACTCCCGCCCTGCCTCGCCGTTGACGAAGCAGGTGAAGCCGTAGAGGCCGACGTCGTCGAAGCTCGTGTCGCGGACGACGCAGGCCGGGCCCTGGAAGTCCATGTAGAAGCCGTTGTAGCCGAGGTCCCGCCACCAGGGCTTCTCGTAGAAGACGATGGCCTTGTTGTAGTGGCCGAGCTTGGTGTTGTTGTAGACCTCCTGGGCGCGCTGGGGCAGGGGAGGGGAGAAGTTGAGCTCCTTGAGCATGGCCGAGGGCATTGAGATGATGACCTTTTTGCCCTTGAAGGCCTTGCCCGTCGTGGTTGTGACGACGGTGTGGGACTTGTTGTCTTCGATGGAGGCGACGGGCTCGTTGAGGTGGATCTTTGCGTGGCCAACGAGCTTGGCGAGGCCCTTGGCAACGGATTGGGTGCCGGACTTGATGCGCATGTAGTTGCCGCCCGTCACATCGTCTGCGCGGATGGCGAGCAGGCCGTGGTTGGTTCGGCAGTACTGGATGAACCAGGCAGCGGACTCCTCGGTGGACTCGATGCCGTGCATGACACGGACCCAGAGGTTGACCATCAAGAGAGTCTTGGGCCCGGCCCCCAGGTTTCGGACGTACTGGTCCAGGCTGATCTGGTCATCCTCGGCGCGGAAGCCATCGGGCTTGAGAGACTCAGCCTGGATGTGGTCACGCACCATCTCCAGGTTCTTCTTCTCCTCTGGGGTAAACTAATTGGTAGCTGTCAGTGAACTGGTCGTAACAAGCGTGCTCTGCAGGCGTACTCACGTCGGGGGTGATTCCATGGGGAAACTCGATTCGCTTTCCGTCCTCAAGAACCATGACAGCAGTCTCGCCCAGACGCTGCTTGTAGATCTGGTTCTCGAGGCCGAACCGCTTAATGTAGGACCACACCCGAGGCTGCAGCTGGTCGTTCACCCACGCGGCTCCCAGGTCTGCCACGCCCTTTCCGTTGGCCAGGGGAACAGTCCAGCTCTTCCCTCCGACTCGGTCTCTGGCCTCGACGACGGCCACCGATAATCCGGCCTGCTGAGCCGAGTAGGCAGCCTGGAGGCCGCTGAAGCCGGCGCCAACCACGACAACGTCAAACATGGTGTTTTGTGGTGGTTGTTTCTGTTGTCTGTAGAAGGAAGGGTGTGTATGATGGGGAGATAGAGAAGATAGGACTGAAGAATAATGAAACGTATCGTGTAGCTTTTATAAAAGGTTTCCGATCTTAATTGAATGCGAGTAGAAGTACTGGCAACCCACCTTGCCGGATCGGGTAGTTTTGAAGAGAGTCCCTTGAGAGCCTCAAACAGCATAACACTCGGCCAAAGCGGCAACAAGCGGCAGAGGCAGAAGATGATCTGGCCCCTAACAAAGTAAGCACTCCACGGACGCATGAGCAAGCTGAGCAAGCGATTCTTTGGCATGAGGCCATGAGAAGCGGAGCGCCCTCGGAAGCTTCGCAGGAGAGAACCCGAGGGTTGGAGGCTCTACCCCGCCGTGGGGAACCCCTGTAGCCTACTGCGTGGGCTCCAACGTTGGCCTGTAACCCGCCATCTCGGCTTCTATGTACAAGCTATCCCGGGGGCCCTGGTCGGCTCCGGCCTCCGCTGGGGAGTCTGATGTTGGAGCGACAACGGACAACGGCGGACATCCGTCAGTTGCTCGTCTCTGCGATGCGATAGTTGAGCGCTTCCGTCGGGTTCAATATCGTGAGTGTAAGGAACGATGAAGGAATATAAAAATGAACTCCCACTGAGTTTTGGGAATGTCTTGCTAGTTGAGCTAAGAAAAGAGGACTCTATCTACTTCTATAATATCCATCATCCCAGCCTGCACGGAGTTTCCCTGATAAGAAAGGAACAGTTGCAACAGTCCACAAAAATAGCTCTACAAGTTCTATCATCACTATCCATGCAACTCAATACATCTACAATGTCCACCGTCGACTACGAGCAGCTTGCCTCCTCCCTACGACAGGCTCGCCTGAACAAGGAGCCCATCCCTGCCCCCTCCCAGACCTTCCCCAGTCTCGATGTCAAGGGCGCCATCGAGGTGCAAAAGATCACCGTCCAGAACGCCGTCGACAAGCACGGCGACCGGCTGGTAGGCTACAAGCTCGGCAACATCGCAAAGGTGATGCAGGATGCCTTTGGCCTCGAGCATCCCGACTATGGCTACCTGCTGGGCAGCCTCTTCCACCACGAGGGCCAGCCTCTCTTGCTGGATAGCTTCATCAAGCCCCATGTCGAGCTTGAACCTGCGTTTGTCCTCAAGGCGGACCTCAAGGGCCCCCATGTCACCGTGGCCGATGTGATCAACGCTGTCGATTACGCCATCCCTGCTGTGGAGATAATCGACTCGCGGGTAAAAGATTGGACGATCACTCTGGAAGATACCCTAGCAGATAACGGCAAGTATAGAAGCCCCTGTTAGTTCTCTGCCGTGTACTCGGCTAACTCTGTTCTCCCTAGGATCAACTGGCGCTGTCATTCTGGGCGGCACCCCCCGGAAGCTCACAGATCTCAGCCTCGGCAACACGAACGGTTTCCTGCATCACAACGGGAAGGAGATCATGAGCGGAAACACCAGAAACATCCTGGGAAACCCCCTGGCCGCCGTCGCGTGGCTGGTCAACCGCATTGCCGAGTTCGACATTGGCCTGCAGGCGGGCCAGGTCATCCTCCCCGGCAGTTGCTTGCGGGCGATGCCCATGGACAAGGGCTGGTACAAGTGCGAGTACGAGAACTGGGGTGCAGTCGAGTTTGAGGTTGTCTGAGATCTGTAGATTGGGCGTTTTGCACACGTTTCGAAAGATTAGATAGAACCTGCATGTTTTTTGACAGGTCAGATTAACACGCAAGCGAATTGAGACCGAGATAAGCCCCAGTACAAGCAGAATGCGACCTGACAAATGAACTAAGAAGGGGTGGGTCAATTTCAAGTGCTGCATCAGGGCATTGGATGACACCTAGAAGAGTAATTCAGAGGATGATAGGCCAATCGGAAGGGCATAGTTCCCGATCCCTGCGATCAACAACGACTGGGGGGGGGGAGGAGGGGGG
>JADBHU010000403.1:0-14714 GCA_017140155.1 Fusarium devonianum | reverse complement strand
ATATAATACCTCGATAAGCTTAGTTATACGCCCTACGCAATCTACTAATAATAAACCTAGCACGGCTTAGTTTATCCATAGTTAGAAACCAACCGTCACAGACCGTCACAAGCAAGTAAAGTGAATAAAGAGATATTCTCTGGTTTTTATCAATAAACCTGAATAATTAAAGGTAAAACAACTTGAGTTAGAAGTTTATACACTCTCTAGTAGCCAAGTGCGCAAGTATTGAATCGCCAACTCGTCGCACTCCACTGATGATTCATTGAATGCCTTGCCATTGTCAAACAGTGGACCCCTCCAGCCCGCAACAACGCCGCCCTTCGATAGTCTTGTTCCAAGAGGAACGCAGCAGTCAAGATCGATGAGGACAGCGATGCCTTGTTCATCAAACATAATATTTTTGGGGCTAATGTCATTGTGTGCGAGGCCTAAGGTGTGTAGATGCTTAGCTGCGGCTTCGATACTGTCCATGCAGGTCTGTAGTTCCCGTGCTGTCAAACCGTTTGAACGCTCGGTATCGTTGATTTGATCAGATAGAGTCTTGGTGTACTTCTGGAAGACAAGCCCAACAACCAACCCGTTGTTCACGAGGCAGCCATGGTAAACAGCAATATTGAGGTGTGGTTGCTTCCTCAGTCTTTCGTTGGCCTTGACTTCGTCAAGAACGCCCATTGCGATGTTTTTGTTTCCGTTGTAGGTGGAGATGTTAGGCGTCTTCAAGTAGTACTCGTCATTATGTTCAAGCAACTTTTCAGACACCTCAAACTGGGTGATGTCGTCGCAGAAAGTTGGATATATGTCCTCGCTAGGGACGCCACGAAGTTGTAGGAGGATGCTGTCGAAATCAGAGCCATCGGGCTGTTTTCCAAGGGTATACTTTTTGCGTTCTTCTATCGGAAGCGTACCGATATATGCCGCATAGCCATCGAAAGCTGTGACGGAGAGGTGAGATGGCGAGCCGTCCTCCCATGCTTCTGAGATATACGCAGATCTCTTAGGAAACTCGGGGGTCGTCATGATATGAGATAAAGTTATAGAGGTAGAGGACGGAGTTGACAGATGCGGTGTAGTTAATATAGCATTTGGGCATTCGCATAGTTGTAACTTTCAATGAGGGGTTGCGCATCAAGAAGCGGTGTGCGCAATATTTTTTCCTACAGGGTCTTTACTTCGCGGTCGGTCAGCTGATGGTTTCTATCTAGCCAATAAGAGGCTGCTTTAGTCACTGTAAAACCTCGAACATAATTCGTCGATCTGATTGGCCTCAGCCTAGTTAACCTTCTAATTATAATCCCCTAGTAACTTTATAATACGTAGTGACTATTCAGCACTGTAAGCGAGAAGTCATTATTCAGCGATTTTATCCAAGTCGTTCAGACAAAGCTGTTAACCCTGCGCGGAGGCAAATTAGGGCAGTGAGCACACAAATGACAATTCACAATTATCAGCTGGGAGAAAACTCATAAGGTAAAGACTGGCTGTAGTGTGATACACAATAATAGAGTGATACATAACAAGAGAAACCAAGCACGACGAAACAAGCTAAACCCTGCTACTCGCATCCCAGTTTGTACCAATGTTTACGGCCTTCATGCAAAACGAATGGAACTCAGATGCGAACTGATTGATAATTGCACATATAGTAATGCAGTACTCCGTAGTGACTGAACAAAACATCATCCTCGGCAAACGGCGTTGAGCCGAGAAAATCTGGAAGATCAGCTGTCGCTCACCATTTAAGGTATACGGGGAAGGAATCTCACTGGATGGCTTATCTCTTTGATCCTGCATAAGCGTCGGAAGCAGGACATGTCTTTGACCCGCAGTCCTTTGTTTTGAAGGTTGATCTACCCCCATTACCATCAGGCTTTGAGTCAAAGTCGCAAAAGTCGACCAAGGGTGCGGGGCGTGTAGGAGCCATAGCGAGAAAAGATAGGGGTTGATGCAAGGATGGAGTGAATTTTGAAACAAGGTTGAAGTGTGGTGAATGTAAAATAGTGAATCGCGATAATCAAAGCGGAATCGCTGTTCCTTATGTATTCAGCAGCTCTATCTACAAACGACAGTGACAGAATAGGTATAACACGCCACTATAATGGGTTGCTAGAACCTTGCATACCTGTGGCTCTTTCGTCGGCGGTGCATATATGTCGTCAACCTGAATAAGAAATGTCTGATCCATGGTGTGTATGTAGGCAAATAGTTGCCCAATTGTTGCATCCTTTGTGCCCCTGGCCCGAGCCTATCCATCCGGCTCAGCTACTTTAGGACGTGTGGCTTTCAGAGAACCAGATGGATGAGGTAGGCTTAGCGCTGAAGTTACCCCGCCTCCAGCTCCCCTTCAACACATCGTGGTTCTCCACCTGGAACAGCTGAAAGGGGTCCATCTGTCGATGCCACATAGCACCGCCGAGTCTCCCGTGTCCCACACCCACATACATGGACACACAGCCATCCCAGCGCTTCTTTTCATCCGATTATGCGTCCACCTCAAAGTGAACTGAACCCCAGGCGGCCCCTCCGTCTCAACTCTTTTTGGGGCCCAGTCGCCCGTTTCCCCCCTTTCGGTTGGCTCAACTGAACGTCTGAAAAAGACGGCCCATGCCGCACAAGGTGCCTCTTGCAGCCGGCCAAATGGAAATGTGAGATTGCTGTCTTGGCAGCCCACCCAGTATTCCTAGCGAAACGCACAAAGCCGAAACGGACGCACTCGCTACAGAAGATGCCGGGTCTCCCCCTAAACGCCACCCCAACTTTGTGTGGCCAGGCCAGCCACGCTTATCCAATCTGGGCTGTCTCTTTCCCGCGGGGAAACAGGTGGACCAACTAGGCTTAGCGTCTCAAGTGTGCCCAGCCCCCCGTCGTCGCCACCCTCTAACCCCCTCACCATGAGATTAGCAATGTTTATCCCTTTCCACTACCATTTCTCTTCAACTCCGCTTCACAGTCTCAGCGGTCGCGCTTTACGTTCCATCGAGATGCCATGTCTTTGTGAGAAACTTCAAAACAGAGCGTATTCTACCATCACCACCCACGAAGTGAGTTGATGGGAGCCCGATTCATTCCATTGCACCGTGCTCAATATCTCAGGCAAACCTGCTTCGGCAAGCTTGGACCACAGCTCCAGAGCTCTTCCAATGCGGCGAAGGCAGTGGACCCATAAGCCCTCCCTCCAGCCTACGCAGCAAGCCGATTTCAAAGAGGACTTCGTCAGAATCGGAGCAAAAAACCGTCACTAAGTTGTTAGCAACTTATCCGCGCCCCGGATTGGACACAATTCTCAGGAGTCTCGCCGAAACCCATGATCAGGATCACAGTAGCGACATCTTTGTCCGCATCTTCATCACAGTCGACAAATCCGATCTTCTGTCTATTATTGGCAGCTTCGTCCTTGCGTCGCTACATCAAACGGGAAGTTCAACCAGCTACATAGTGGACAGAGTGCATAATGCAGTCCAGGGCAG
The DNA here is from genome assembly GCA_017140155.1 of Fusarium devonianum. Lineage (NCBI taxonomy): Eukaryota > Fungi > Ascomycota > Sordariomycetes > Hypocreales > Nectriaceae > Fusarium > Fusarium devonianum. The sequence continues at coordinate 11,247 of JADBHU010000403.1, read as the reverse complement.
CATCGACACTATTCGCAAAAAAATCTCCAAGATGCTCTGGCGGGGTCGCCAATGGCACGATGTCGTGGAGGCATTCCAGCTCTACAGCGAGGCGACTTTGGCCATCATCTGCCTGGTTGAAAAGCCTTCACTGTGAGTATACTACGCCAGTTTGGGCGAGACCGGCTACTCGCACTGAAAAGAGTGCATATTTACCGCTTATCTGCAGCTGGGAGAGGGCGAAGCCCCAGGCGCGGCTCAAGGCCATCTTTTCCCTGTGTACTCAAACCAATATCGTCGACACAGCTCTGAAACACAACCTTCAGGTATCAGATATCATTAATTCATTAAAGCGTTTGTATTTCAGACTTTACAACTTCGAAGAACTATTGTTGACCGGTACCTAGGAAACAATGCATTCGTCAAGTCACGAAACGCGAATACCTCCAGACAATATGGGACCATAGCGGCTACGCCGGAGCCCATCTATTCGCTGGCTATGTCCGACATCATAGAGGCTGTCATACCACATTTCCCAACCATAACCGCTCAGTCGGTAGCAGTCCTTGTTCTGTGCTCACTCCTTTCTGTGCACACGAGCACATTGTCTTTGGAGGTGCTACAGACATTTATCCAGCCTCGGCCGCGATGGGCTCTAGATGGAAACATTACAAGCAACAACACTCATAACCCAACCTTTATGTCCGAGTTCATTCAGTCCCTAGCAGTCGATGAACTGCAGCTTCAACAGACCTTAGACGAGCTGACTGGCGCCGGATTACTATTCAACGACCCCCAAGAGACAGACAAAGTGGCAGTCAATCCTGCTGTCGCCGGTTGCATCATAAATACCATGTCTTTCCAGAATACCGATATTGCGTCATTTTGGAGACAACAAGGTCTTTTGGTTGCATGTCGGCTAATACCGTTCAAATACCTGGACGCACCCGTGTTAGTTCTTGAATTATCATCTACTCCAATGATTATTACTAACGGCTTAAACAGCACTTCCCAACAAAGAGAGTTCATTGCTTCGCTCCTCAAAGGATCCATTGAAACGATTCGCCTCAATGACGGACTTGGGACATTGCCCGAGCTTGTACGTGCTGAAGCTGCCCTTGGTTTGGCTGAGGCATCTCGGTGGCCTCAGTTTGAATGGAAGCGCTACATCATTGATGCCGCAAAGGAATTGATAGGCACCTCAAGCAATCAATATGTTATCTCCGCAGTTTTACAGCGCCAGGTTGTCATGCATCGTCTTGATAGGCAAATGCCCGAGGCTGTAAGTGCCATGGAACAAGTACCAACAGAGGCTGACAATCCACAAACCGCGACCGCACTCCTTCACACCGCCACTGGGCACGCTATCGTGGAATGTGCTCTCAATGCGTTCCAAGACGAGCAATTGTCTCTGGCTCTCTCAGTATTGGCCCGATGGTCTCCACAGGCAGAAAGCCCTCTGCCGGCAGAGATGCCTGTGATGCTCCGCTCTGGTATGCTACAGGCAAAGATCCTCCGCTATCAGGGACGTTTTTCAAAGGCGAAAGAAATCCTCGAGAAGTGTTGTGGCTTGGTTGAAAAAGGGCTATCGCACTCCCTTTTCCTAGAGGAGGATAGGACGTTGCTGGTTTGCGAGCTGGGACACGTGCTGCGCGAGCTTGATCTGCCCATCGAGGCAGAAAAGCTGGCACGTGAAGAACTACTGCGTGTTGAGCCTGGTGGCACTAATAATCATCTCGTTACCCTCTGTTTGGCTGAAGCATTATTTGCCCAGGGCAGGTTGGCTGAAGCTGACCGCTTCTGCCAGAGCTTAACGGGAAAGCTGACTAAGATGTCACGGCTACAACTCTGTATTACCACGGCGAAGGTATTCCATATGCAAGGGGACTGGGTTACTGCAATGTCTTGGTGGACACAAGCTCTGCAGGTGGTAAACAAGTTCCCCCCCACCAGCGGCCACACCACACGTGCTATTCACCTTTCCATAGCTCACGTTTTAGGTGAGCAGGGTATTATGGACACGGCTGAGCAAACTCGAGCAATAATGAAAGACTTGGATTACCTTGTTAAAAATGCGGAGGCGAAGTATTGGATAGCGGGTCTACGTCATTGGAACGACTATTTGGGAGAGCGAATATCTTGAATGTAAGAACGGTGAAGCATCGTCATAGTTATTATACTAGCAACTGAACGATTCAATAGAGAGTGGACCAGGGTCGGCGCCTGTAACGACCCTAGTTTTGCTATAGTTCTATTTATAACAGTGCCGGGTTTCTATTCTTCGAGTTGTAATACTCTATCCTAAGTAAGGAATGCACTCATCAGCTCTTTCGGCGATGCGCTGTGGCTCGCGATCGTGATTTCTAGTGTGACACGGCCAACGAGGGGGACGAATACACTGTCCAGCCATAAAGCTGGCGCTCGCAGCTCGCGCCTCGTCTCTCGTGCTTGCTGAGTATGCTGAAAGCGAGATCCCCGAAGATTAAGACCGAAGACAAGCTGTGTTACGGGCAAGTCTGGCGATTATTCATTCCATTGCTCGGCATCACATATTCAGGATACAGGGCGAAGGGAATCAAGTTTCTGAAGAGACGATAGTAAAGAAATTGAGGATGACATGATACCACCGCCCTGGCAGTAGCATTCTGGGATTTAGTATTTGGCATCCACTCCGATGAGGTTTCAAAGTGTATAATACCGAGGCCAACTCAGACTAACGACCAGTCTGAGTAAGGTTCGGGCTGTGGTGACAAGAAACCCGCTGCATTTCCCAGTACCCCGCAATGGAGACGCGGCATCCGTTCTCAGTTGTCGGGACAATGGCTCGAAACGTGCCTTGTCGAGTCGCTATTAGGCCAGACCCATGACGGGTACCCCGTGCTTTGCAACTTCCTCGGATCTGCCCTCCGTCAAGTCCCAGTTTCAAGATACTTATTCCACGATGAATACAGTATAATGGCCATGCTTCATCAAAAGTAAATGCCGCAGTAGAACCCACCGGAGCTCCTATGGACACAGGATGGTGCCTAGATTCAAGCCATTGTCGACATCAGCACATTTCTCGAGGAGGCTTGCGTAATGCAAGCAGCCCACCCAGCTGCTTTCGTCACCGACGCGGAAGTACGTAGTCCCAAATTCATAAGTATTTACGTACCTAAGTACCCAAACATCCAGATTCTCAGCCTCCAAACTTGCGCCTAATTGCTTGCATGTGGCCGCTGCCGTGCCGCCAGTAGTCAACACCACCCCAGTCGCGTCTCCAAATATAAAGAGCCCATTTACATTTCAAATGCTTTTGCTGCCGCTCATCCCGTTTTCTCATAATAGGTAAGTCGCAAGAGCTTAGTTCTGGGTCCTACTAATACTTGGCAGAACGCTTCACGGAATATGTCGGACCAAGAACAGGGCGATACAACAAGCGTCAGCGGTCGAGTCACTAACAACAATAAAAACTACGAAAGGGATTATTTATGCCAAGGGATTCCAAGGCGGAAAGTATGTACGCAGCCAAGCAGCATAACTCGAACACGCTAACAACTGCAGTGCCATGGAGCATCTCAATGTTCGACAAGTAAAAAAGAGGCCTTCGAGCGAGGTACTGGAGGATGAAGATAGTCGGGGTAGGGACTTTATTATGAGCGTCAACCACGATATCCACAGTTGGAAACGTGAAAGGCAGATGAAAAATGGCCGTGAGGGGACGAATGATGGTCAAATCAAGAGTATTGTCCGCGTCCGAAGGCGCTACTTTTGTTGTTATTGTAAGTGCGAAACGAAGGAGATCAAGGATGAAGAGCATAAGCGTGGTTGCGCTTGTGGCCATGATAGGGCAAATTGTATCGATTGCTTGGTAAAGGCTAGATAGTTGAAAGCATTCCCTAACCTACTCTATAAGTGCTGACCGTAAAGCTGGTGTGTTTCTGGATTCGGTTTTGGTATCTAGTCCCTCTTCTGAAACCAGGGACCTTGGCTAGCCGAAAAAGTTGGTCGAGGAATGGAACCACAAGCCAAATATAATAGACGAGAAGTTCCCCGACCTCACTTGGCAGATAGCGGTGGATAATCTTAGTTGTACCAGTGATACTATACCCTTTGTGATAGTACGTCACGAAAGTCACCAAACCATTTTCGATGAAGATATTCCGACGTCCTCCAGACCCGTCCCGCGTATTAGAGTGCTGAATGCATAACAGCTCTGTTCCACGTGCTGGTTGACCTCCCGTGAGATGAACAAGGAGGAGTAGCCGCTCAAGAAAGGCATTAATGGTAGAAAGATACCGAGTGACAACTTGCAGTCGCCACTTGGCTGACTTTTCATTCTCGAAAAAGTCATTTCGGAGGAACTCTTCCTTCAGTATCCGGTCGAGGATCCACCTTTGGTGTCCATGGAGGACTTCATTTTGTGGATGGTGAATGAAATTCCAGCCTGGTCTGCCCTCCGATGGGTCATCGAATAAGGACCGCAAGCTAATCTTAGGTATAACATCCTCTCTGTCCATATCAGTTGGTACGAGGAGAAGATCCGCCAACTGCATTTGAGCAGCCTTGACTTCTGCGGCGATAAGATTCCGGAGCCCTGTCATAGAAAACTGCATCTTCTTATAGCTCAGCGTTTCGTTGTCATCTGACCAATTGATATAGCCAATACTCGTTGTGTTGTCCTTGATAGCTTTGCCGTAGGCGCGAAGTTTTAATGACCAGCTAATCGGGGACCTCGAGTCCTTTGTCATGAATCGATCCTGCATGTCTTCCAAAGCCCGGGCCGGAACATCGGCTTCATCGAGCTCTACTGCAAGTAGGGCCCTCTCAGCAACAAGTAGTTGGCCCATCTTGATAATTGCGGATAATTTGGGAGTAAAGTCGGCCGCTTCATACAACTTCTGCTCAGTGCTCGATGTTGAATGTGGCCGGACACCCATAGCTGCAAGGAAGCCAACCACAATGCTATCGTAAATATCACCGTATAGCTTGTGGTCCAAGAGTGAGACCATGAATACAAGACATTTATCATCAAGCCGCTTCATGATGCCTTCAACCTGGTCCAAGCTGAGCCCGTCACCGTTGCTCTGGGCTAGCTCTGAGGCTGTATGGACCGTCTCCATTAGCGCTATTGCCTGCCCATCGGTGAGCCTGTGGTGTAGTCTTGGCCCAAATTTCTGCCACGCAAGGCGAAACACGTAGCACAGCAACTGTTGGAGAACCCGACCGTACTTTCTGTATGTATCCTCCCTCAAGTTATGAATGATGGGCTTCTGCGATGATCGACCAGCAATAAATGAGTTGAGGCGGTGCTGATCAAAGATATTCAGCCTGCCTTCCTTCAATGAGTATCGGGCTCGGGCGATGATACGGTCAAGAGAGCCAAGAAGAATGGAAAGCAGCGCATCTGAGTTACTTATCGTGTTTTCCGTATGCGCTTTCTCTGAATCGGGCAGACAGATCAATGCGGCGACCTGGCACAACTCGTGTTTATGGGGCTCTAGGAAACGAGGCTATTCCGTTATTTGGAGCCACTGTGATTGGTGTCTTATATCCCGAGATATAAGACTAACAGAGCCAGCTTCTTGGGATGTATGGATCACCTCTGCTCCTTCCTGCCTAGCAAGTTCAAGGTCTATAAGATCCTGAAGTCCAGGAGAAGAAGACATAGGCCCACTTGTTTCCTTGTCCTCTTGATGTAGCAGTTCTCCAATTGTATTAGACTGATGTCGAATTCCCCCATCGTGAAACGTATAATAACGACAGCGAGTGCCGCGGAAGAGAGTTTGATATGGCACTTGGCTCTTTACCAAGCCGGCAAGGACCAATCCATCAATACCACCAATCGATCCACGGCACAGTCGACCAGGCCTACGGGGCGATTGACCATGTTTTTTCTGAAGGTGTTCCTCGATAGCTGTGCGACCACGGCAGATATAGCGGTTCGTCTCGTCGTCGCAGAGCTCACAGCTGATACCATCGTAGAATGCATAAAGAAAAGGAATTGGCGCAGCACCTGGCAATGGTCGGACCGCCTTGTAGATAGCTTCTGGATCTTGTCTTAGATCCAGATGATCAAAGGTTTGTACAAACGACTTAATTACAGAAGATGTGTAAATTCGCATTGTATTGTGGTACAAGCGGATATGACGTGAAAGATCCGTCTGCGGCACAGTCCGACACTCCTTACATATCACAATACGCCACAAGGGATTATAATAAAAGAGATTATCAAGATCCATTGTTAGGGTATTCTTCAGAGGTAATTGGAAATACTTTTTTTTAATAAAATAATGAGTATTAAGGAGTAGAGTGACATTCCCCAGGAAGAGTGCTTAATTAAATGGTTCGCGATCAGACGCGACAAGACGCGACAAGGCGCGCTAAGACGTGTAACTGAGTAATCAAGGAAAAGCAATGAAGGCGTCTTCGGGTAAGGGCGGAAATAACGCGGATTTTGGGGGGAGTGATTTTACAAGGGGCAGGCGACAATTAGGGGTACGCGACAATAAAGAATAGAAGAGTAGCTTACCCTCCTGGCCGTCATCGCTTAGGGTTAGGGTTTAGTAAAATACTGCTTGATACGTACGTCAGTCCGGAAAAGGCTCTAGCAATTCCGAATAATATCGTGACCTGAAAACACCGGTTAGGTCAAATCCGTTCACTAAGGAGTCTAAAACATGCCTTTACATCCATAGGCGACCACGCCGAGCGTTCCCCCAAGTCTGCAAAAAACTGCCGACGATAAAAAGTATGACTCCCACATTCAATAGCATGATGGGTGTTAGTAGTGTCGCGCTTAATGGAAGAGCAAGCACAAACGACCAAACACTAGGCTAAAAAGCCTGGCCCGCAAAAAGACTGCCAAGCGATGCATATTCCGACTTCCTTAACGAAACCAGCCCCTTGTCAGGGTACTACCCAGGCCTTCTTCGAGGCACAATAGGTTGGGTAAACACCAGCGTCTTCCCAGTTCACAAATCCACTTCTTTCCTTTGATAGCTTCGACATGAATGTGTCATGGTCAACTTCCTCACACAAATCCAGGTTCACCAAGTCGCCAGGAAAACTCTCCTCGATATCATTTCTACCTTCAAATTCACCACAACTCCCTGGTAGTAAACGTTCAACCAGGGGACGCATTGCTTGCTGGTTCAACGGAAGGTAGCATCTAATAGTATCAGGCCGAAATCTGGTGAGAATGCAGCGCACAACAACCGAGTCTTGTCGGGCATCAGTACCACAGGGCTCAAAGATCTGGCGGGCCCGCCCCAGTATGGAAGCACAGCAATTCAAAACGTGAGATATGAAAAATGCCAGTTGCATGTCTATAGTTGCAGCATACCCTTGAACGATTACTCCCTTTGCCATACAGGGCGTCGATTGCTTCGACATCATGCTGCACAAGGGTCTAATGTGTCTTAATGGTTGTGTCGTCCCAAGATGTGAAGTGCAGATGCCGGTGACTTGAGTCAATCGGACTCGCGCAAGCTTCCACTAGGCTGTAGTGAGCATTTGAGCTCGTTTTGCAATCTGGATACGGTTTTCCGAATCTATCGGTACTTGCGAGACAAAACTGAGTTTTCTCAAGGCAGAACTGAGAAATAAACTCAGTGGGCTTCCACACGCTACCAAGCGTGGTTTCATGGCCATTTTTGGGGAGAAGGAGACATCGGTTGATAAGGCATCTGCCCCAATTTTGTGAAGCTGTTTAATCATATACTGCATCTCGATTGGTGTGGCATTGAATTCTTCGCACAGCCACATATCCCTGAGAACCCTCGTAGCTAGAGTTCCACCTGGTTGCGATGATAATGAGTGTATGACGAACTCTGAAAATTTAGAGTGATGTGCGAGAAGGGCAAGCAGCAAGGGCTCTGGGCACCAGCTCGCATTGCCGATACAAAAGGACAGTAAGCCGTTATTGTGGAATTCTTGCGTCAGCTGTAGTATGCCATAAGGCATCTGGCCAAGCCTCAGTAAGTCGAGCCAAGCTCTAATATTCTGCCATTGGGACCGCTCATAAGCTGGGAGCCCAGTGGTGCATGCGGTAAGCCTTGAAATACACAGATATGCTCGGAGCATGTTCTGCTCGATTTGAACCATCGGCATCTTGTCGTAGCTTAACAAGCGTTGGCCCGTTTCACTGTTCGCCAGGAAATCCGATGCTGTACGATGAACGAAATCGGGCTCCTTGAAAAGTGCGGACTGAAACTGATTGACTGATAGATTGGTCAGTTTCCGGGGCAGAAGGCGGCGCCGTATTTCTAATAACCCAAAACATCGTTTAGAAATGTCGTTTTCTATTCTAACAATCATTCCGCTCAATTGATCGTCGTTGACTTGTGGTTGTGCGGTAGTGTCCAATAAGGTTGAATAGGTGTCGAGGTTCTCTACCAGAGCGAGCCAGAGAAGGCCACCCATAAGGGGGCAAAACTTTTTCTTCCAGAGAATCAATTTAAAGTATCGCGCAGCTTGAGTCCTGTAGATTGGTTCGTCGTCGTTTGACCTCTTCCACATATCCGCATACAGATCCTCCAGCTCACTGGGGAGCTGTTTCAGCCGTGATAAAAGTTGTTCTGTGCTATCCTGTTTTTAGATACCACCTTTTAGGCTGCGAACTGTAAGCCGGAGCCAAAGGAAAACCCCCTGAGCCTTGAGTATAAGTTGATGCCTGATGTCACTCTCTAGACCTTCTGAAATTATCCCGCATTGCTGGAAATGGTGGATTTCTTGATACAAGAACTCGCGCATGTCAGGTTCCGTCAACTCGTGCAGCTTCAGTGTTGGGACATCTTTGAACAGCTGTTAGAAGCGCCACTCTGGGCGGCTGGCAGTGCATAACTTTAGATGAGGAAGTTGTTGGATTTGGTCAATAAGTTCCATCAAGTCGCGGAAGTCCCCTTCACTGGAAATTTCATCCAACCCATCAATAAAGATCGCCATGGGTTTCGGGGAATTGAAAATGATGCGTAGAAGAAGCTTTTTTAACTTCGATGAAGACCAGTCATTGACAGTTTCCTTGGGCTCTTCTCCTGTATGCTCGAGTACAAGCCCGTCAATGAGTTGCTCGTTAGGATTGTTGCGGAGGGCTTGGTGTATCAGCGTGCAGCATAGCCCTTTAAAACCGCTTTGCAAATCCGTTCCAATTTTCCAGAAGAAGTGCGATAGAATCACTACCCCAGGGCGCCATTTGTCTAGAAGTTGCCGTGTAATGTCATGAGAGAGGAGACATTTGACGAGAGTGCTTTTTCCTGAGCCGGGTTTCCCTTGGATCCAGAAGAGCTGGGTGTTTGACCCTAACCAGTCGGCGAAACCGAGCCAGACTTCATCAGTAAACCTGTTGTCTTTTTCGTCGCTTTCCCATGATAGGTCGTCACTGCTTGAAGAACTTTGGCTGGAATCCAAATAAGGGCCTGGGGTATTGGCCGTAAGATCACCGTTCACGCCGCTCTGGGGCTGGGTAATCTGCTGCCCCATTGTTCGATAGCTGGCGAAAACCCTAGTGAATGACGCATCTTCTGGGTCTAAAATGTCATTTAGTCGCTGATTGGTTTCTGGAAATTTGAAGCTTTTAAAAAAAGACTGGCGCTGAGCCTCGGTTACAGCGTCTCGGTGATGCCTCTCTTGGACGGTCGAAATTTGTTTGACAATGGCAGATTCTGACTCTTCTAGTTTCTGGATAATGTTTCGGTTTGTCTGGATAAGATCATCTATCTTTGTATGGCCAGCTGCTAGTTTTGAGATGAGAAACTGAATGTCTGTCGACAGATTGTCCGCGTTATGATGCTACAGGGCCTCGATTCTACTGGTCTTAGTGCTGTCCGGCATCATCAGCAACACATAGAAACGGCAACTTCACCTCGTGCACTTACGCCAACTCAACCAGAATCTGGGTTTCCATTATGTCTTTATACCGTTGCAGTGTCTTTTCCAGCTCCTCGATCCGTCTTGCTCCAAAGAAGCGCCTCGTGGTGCCCTTGAACATGGCCTTCACGCTGCGGTTCTAGTGAGAGGCGGTGATGGATTTAACCTCGTTGATCAGGTCCTTGGCTACGGCGTTACACTTTTCAGCTATCTCGGCGACACCCTGCTCGAGCGGGGTCTGCGGCTGCATTCGACAGGAGTATTTGGTAATCTCTTTAGCCGCCTGGCTCAGTGACGCTGCGCATTCCCCCAGCACGACTTCGTTGATGGCTCGCCCATCGTAAATGGCTTTGCATAGCGATGCCGTCCGAATACCGAAATCAACAACGCTGAGAATGTTGGAAGTGATACGAAGGATCTCGAGTCCAGACATGGTGGTTTCTGGGTATATGAGCCCATATTGATGCCAAAGAGGGCTGGCCATGGCGAAGCCCAATCTCTGGGCACAATATGCAAGGAATCACGTGACCTATGCGCAGGCTGCGTATCGATTGCATTTCTATTCAGCTGGCAGGGGCAGAAAGGCAGCCAGTTGTGGCTGAGGACGCGGCTGATTGTGTCGGGCTGAGTAAATGCGTGACACCGACAGGGAGCCAATAGGTACCCACCGGGTGCGCACCTATTGGGTCCCACAGACGGCATATTACTAAGCAATGCATCTCATCTAGCCTTATAGTATTATAATGCTTGATGACAGCACAGCTTGGATATCATGTTGTTGAACTGCTCAATTGAGCCACCTTTGAAGCCGCAAATAGGTAATTGAAAGAGCCTTGATTCATTATAAAGAGGCTTATGGCCCGTGGCTCTAGATAATAGCGCATAGCCCCTATAGTAGGCCTGCGCGGGCTAATTAGATCTCTATATAATTCAACACACCCCCTATTCGAGCGCCGTATTAATAAGGCGCTTAAATGCTTTTCTAAATAGCTTTAAATTAAATAAAGGAGATATAAATAGATTATATAAAGGAAATTACCCCGCTCTTATCTAAGAATAATAGCTTCGTAATATATAGTCCCTCGCGCTTTTAATTAGTTAACTATATATAAATTTAGCCTCGAGGATATAATTAAATCCCTCGAGCCTTTATAGCCTATTCTTCTTCTTTTCCTTATTATTAATAACTTCGCGATAGTATATACTATAATACTCCTCTAGCTTAGGTACCGCATTCTTCTTATAGTTCGTATATACTAATACTTTCGATAGTAGTCTTCTCGTATTAATAAGAATAAGAAGCTTATTAGTATACGTAACGTAATATATAAGAGTAGTCTCGCCCCCCCCCGCGCTATTACCTACGCCGCCGCCGCCGCTATTATTACCGCCGCCTAAGTGAGTTCCTTTATATTAGGCGCT